>PNEQ01124516.1:0-56105 GCA_003012365.1 Medauroidea extradentata | reverse complement strand
CTTGCTGCGCACACTCCACTCTACAGCGTGTCAGCAGGTGGTGTGCGGCGGGGTTGCCTAAGCTGAGTTTTCATTGCGCTCCCCTACGAAGACGGTACATTTCCGCCTACGGGTTTATAGTTAAAAAGTGCTTGTTTTGGCTCGTACTACCTGCCCTCAAGCGTTGTATCATGAATTAATATACACCCTGTATATAAACATATATCGTTGAATGAAGACATGCATGTTCTTTTGTAGATATACATACGTACGTGGTTTCGTACGAAATGAAATAATTGCAAATCTCTGTAACACATGGGAAAAAAGGAGGACTCCGTTGAAATATATCTGCAATAGCTTTGTCCCAAGCTATGCCCTAAGACAAGTTATGTATGTTGATATGTGTAAGTAACCCTGTGACGTCAGCAGCGTTGTCGGACGCATCTCGTATACTAAGACAATGTTCCAACCAAAATTGAACTTCTTTCTCACATGTCCCTTGACAACTAAAGAAACAATTATTGTATTTCAACTGGATACGTAGTTTGATATGAAACGGTTGAAGTGTTCTCGAAATAAATCAAGTTAATTTATTCGTTTGTTATTTTCCAAAATGGCCAAAAATGTGTAACTAAATCTTTAAACACTACTAAAATAAAGCCTAGATTTTAAACAGGAACACAAGCCTATAAACATAAGTTTAAACTTGTCAATTATAACCGGTAATGTGACAAAAAATTTTTGATTTTCTCATGCAGTGCTCTCATTTAAAATATCAGATCTAAGTAAACAATCCTGAAATCAAAACTTGTATGGTTAACTCTAGAAGTATACAATTTAGTTAAAGTATGTCAAAGAGCTTTCAAAATAACACATTCAGTATTGACTCATGTCATGCTTCCATTCAAAATGGCCGACCTACAGAACAACCAAATTTTTTTTATAAACCGTCAGTTTAGCTATTACCTGTCTCGTAGTTCCCGAAATATGACACTGAATGTTTATACATTCATATTGAAATACGTAGTTCTCAAAATATAATTGATCGGAAATTATTAATGTCGAACTGTCTTACTAAATGTCTGATCTAATGCAATTTAGCTTATTTTCGTTTTCTGATAGCATCGACCCAGGTTTTCACAAGTGTGAATCATTCTGGTAGCAAGAAATCTTTTAAAGTATGTATCTGTTATCTTGGTAACTACATAGTCTCATTAAAATCTGTTCCCGGGTTCTAAACATATATGTAGGGAACACACAGACAGATATACAATGTTGTACATATTAATTCCAGACGCATTATCTAATTATTATAACATTCCATATGGTCTCGTAAAGTTGTGACAAGGTAAAGCTTATCTACTACTTACGTAGGGAACCGCGAGGATCGTATCCACCCTCAGTAAGCAACAGCTATAGTTATTTCATTTTAAATGATAGTGTATTACTTACAGTTTACTTGGTCTTTGAAACTATTTTGGCTATATTTGAACTATCCGATTTTTTCTTTAAAGTGATGGTGGGTATGTTTAAAAGTTAAGTAATTTAAACTGCATTAAATTATTTAGCGATATTTTACACCTCCAATATAAAGTAGCTATTGTTTTATTTAAATGTAAATATGCTTGGGAAGCAAATTTATGTCTTATTTATTGTAACATACTGTGTATTCAGTGATTATGTCCCATAGGGTTGGTCAGCTTCAACATAGTGCAGAAGTTTTGACTATATTTAAAAACAAGGGTTAATTATTTTCATTGAGCTAGCGAGGTCATTACAGAGGATTACACATAACTTGACACAAGGACAGGAACTGGAAGAGGGATCGGTTATGGCCACGATCTATGAAGGTAGAGGTCTAGACACTGAGGAATAAAATGTGACTCCCTTCTTGTCGCCGAGCGCTAGTAGTCATTTGGTGGAAGATTTGACTTGTTTTTGTATTTGGCTTAGCTTAAAATGTGAAGTTGTTACCGGAATTACTAGTATTATTTCGAAGAAAAGAAATGGGAACGTAATTTTGTATTGGAACACATTTTTTATAACAATAAAATTTAATTATTCAATCTTTTACATGTAGATTCACATTGCTTCGATTCTAAAATTTTGTAGGGCACGAAATATAGTTTTTGTTTGAATGTGTTCACTAAAACAATAATACACAATATATTTCTTCAGACTACTTTTATAAACAGTTCCACACATGCCAATGCATTTATGGACATGGAACATGTATATAATATATCAGCTTACCTTATTAACATTATTTTATGTAAATAATTGCAAAAATGGTAAAACGCGAGATGTAAACAAGACAAATCTTCCACCAAATGACTACTAGCGCTCGGCGACATGAAGGGGTCACTTTCTCTTGCTGGAGAGCATATGCAGTGTCAAGACCCCTTCCTCTTAGACCGTGGTCATGGCCTATGTTAAGGAGCCATCTTGGCATTCGCCTGGAGCAATTTCGGGAAACAATGGAAAGCTGAAATCAGAACGGCCGGAGCTGAGAATCGGAAACAAGGGCTAAAGATCTGTGCAAAATGCAGTGATAAAATATTCGGGCCATGTAGGCTAATGACGATTCCAGTTTATGATGGGATAAAGTGTATTACTGACACGAAGCAGCAATTTCAGAGACACGCAAAAAATAATCGACCTAAATAACGTCAAATAACACGTTCACAGATGTAATAAACCATAAATATAAAACATTCGTCACTTAAAATTGTTCTAATACCTTTGATTCATTATCAGACACCGTGACAAGCAACTTTAAAGACCCTGATAAAATATATCAACTAAATCATTCAAGACATTTTTATCGGACATAATCTTCTGAATGTCGTACTTAATCTTGCTGATTGGGTATGATGACACATAGATTATATTTTACTCATTACTACACAGATGACTTTTCAGTTAGGCAGTTATAATCCTCGTGTAGCGTTAATTAATTTCTACGATAATCCAAATCCCTGAAACACTTGATACATAAAACTAATGTTTGAATCAAGCGCATTTATAATACTAAATCACTCATTTTATAAATTATCCAATGCACAATTCAATATGCTAAGATTTTCACATGTGAAAAATCGAGGTCATGTGTATAATACGGTATGCCGTGATGAGAGGCGAGCGTTCTAGCCACTGTGCCAACCACTGTCCTCATTTACAGCTAATTGGCTTAAGCTATTTAGCTGGATTAGTCGCACTGATCTTGGATATAAAAATTACATCGCAAATATTGGCTTTTCAGAGTTTGTTTCACAATTTGTGAGCAGACAGTTTACAAAGTATATTAAGTAGCGTTAATTTATTACGTTGCTTATTCACCTCTTATGTCAAACGGATTTTGCTAACCATACATTCACTGTATCTCAACTGCTTTATTACAGGAAAAATATTAATGGAAAGGAAGGTTCCATAATTTGACAACGCATGAAAATATATTCAGTTATCGGCACACATTTAGTTTACACTGAGTACAATGAATCAATGGTATCAGACCGCCCTCTCTGCTAGTATATGTTTCCTTCCCTTTATACAATTACAACACTACTGGTTCCTAGCACAAGTTTAGCTGTACCTACTACAAGAAAATAAAATGCAATACATATTCAATAACATCAATAACAAATAGTTAGGGCACAACTATCTTTGTAACCATCGTATTATGACAGTTAATTATACACCCAACAAGTGGTATTTACAGCAGCAATAGTCCTTTATAACTTTGTAAAATTACTAAGGCCCTAGTATTTAATTGAGCGTGTGCTACGAGATATACTATTTAGAATGTCACAAGCGACATAGGCACAGAATGCATAGGTACTAACAGAAGCGACGAGACGTTACTCGTTTTCATTTTGGATTGCCATGTTGTCGGAGCTCTTGATATCTGGTTACACTAAAGTTTAGTAGGACTTAGTTTGTAATCTGTGAGTAAGAAACGTAAGTAACATCACATGGAACACTGCTAAATATATCATTGATATACAAACAAATTACAGTATTTCCTGAAATATAAGCAATGGTTTAAACAAGTGCATCAAATTCCAAATGGCACTGCTTACATTCCTGTGCACCCCCGAGAGCTGGTACGATAGCAACAATGAAAATGCTTCCATTTGTCGCTTGTCAGAATTACTTATTCTGTGACATCGGTGAGCATTAAAACATTGTTGTTGTTGTTGTTGTATCAACTCTCGAGTAGTAAAATCATGTAAACAAAACCATGTGGAATCCAAGACATTGCTATATACTGAATAACCACATATAATTATAGAAATAATATGTTTGTTTGTCTCAATTATACACTTTAAAATGGTAAATGTGACGATTCTTCACTGGTAAAATAATTTTTGTTGTTTTACGGAGAAGTGCTGGTAAAAAAATTCATCATATGTGTCCGTTAATTTACGAATGGCAACCAACTCCGCTTATAGAAACTAGCATATTTATCCGTATTTTTAAGATACAGGCACAATTATGAGTGCGATTCTTTTTTAGTTTCTCCTCACATTTTTACATGTGTTTAATTAACGAAACAAAAATATGCGTAACTTTGTTACAAAACAATGTTTACGTTAGTTAAACAGATATTCCCGTACAATTATCCGTAAATTTAGGGAAACTTTTAACAGTGTTACGTGAAAATTGCCTCAGAGATTATGAAACTTGGCTTTCCAAAATTTGAGTACAACACGCCATCCACCAACTCTGACACTATCACAACCGAAAGAGAAAATTACTTCTATAATAGCCATACCGTGTCGCTTCTGTTACCAATTATATATTCTGTAGTCATGCTACGCACTGTAGTCCCTACTCATGTAAGGGTGCAGTGTGGACGGATGGAATGAGCGTATGGGCCACAAAGCCTGCGACTAGACATGCAAGCCCTGTGCCTGCGCTACGTCTGGTGCAAGTAGCAGCAAATATTGTACAAGGACAATATAGGAAACTCATAAGATATATATAAGACGTGTTATTTGATTCCAGCTCCCGCCGATATGGGCGGTGTTTCTTCTGCAGTAGCACTTTGCCCTACGGGTAGTTTTAGTTTTATATATAGTTATTTATAAGTGAAATTAAATCGTGATTTTATAATACACACATGCTCGTTTCGCTATTATTTTGATAAGTTAAAATTTAAAATATTAGTAAACGCAGTCTCATACTATTACCCAAACAGAAATTCAGACCGTAAATATATAACCACCATAGAAAAAGTGCATAAGAATGTGAATGTTGCTAGTGTTTCCAGTTCTCGCCGTCGTAGTAGTTTCCCATTTTGTCCTTTTACAATGTTTGGTAGCAGGTAGTGATATTTAATCAGCACTAACAGTGGCTGTTGTTCCACTCACCTCTGTACGTCGTCTATGAAGACCTTGTGCTCCAGCCGCAGGTCCGTCATGACATTGGAGAAGTCGTCAGCCCTCTCAGGAGGAACCATCACATCGACGGTGGAGTTGACGCGCGACCCTCCAGTCCAGAACATCAACTGCGACACCACATCACACACTACAACTTCGCTCCTCAAGAGCTGGCTCACTGCTAGCAACTAGGCGTGCCTACAAGGTGGCTCATACCACCCCAGAATGTAGCCATTCTACCTGACAATCTCATTAATAAAACTGTTGCGGCCCTAGTATCGCTGTCTTACAGAAGTACAGACATTATCTTCTCTTTCCTTCCCCGTACATATATTTATTTTGTTCACGCTGTTTCCATTTATTTGTTTAAAAGTTTAATGCATCAGGGGTGTCGTCAGGCGAAGGTGATACCGTGGTGGTTCGACGTTGTCTTCTGCAACGTCTGTGTTGAAGGCACAAACGCAACATCCAGTCCTGAACTCGGAGAGGTAACATTTAAATATCGCTTCTCCTACCGGGAATCGAACTCGGGACCCTAAGCCCACCGCTCAGGAGGTCTAGCCATTGAGACAAGCAGTAAGTTCCCGTAGGAAAATTGTGAAGAGTAGACTATAGTTCCAGGTTTATGAAATCTGTTTAACAACCACTAAAACTGTTTTTAAAGTTGTAATTATTACCAAGTTAACCTATGTTTGGTTATTAGTCAGTAAATTGCTTGTCATATTTTATTTTATGGCCATATGAGTTATATGTGTGTATGTTATATAGAGTTCAAGGCCTGGAAGCTCCGGGATGTTAAGGGCTATCCTAGCATGCTCGTCGGATACAGTTCAGTCTCTAATCAACAGGCAACACTGAAGTGAAGCAATTTTGGGCAGCACTTGACATTTAGTTCTTTAGCACTGAGTAGGAGAACACATGACATGAGTATGGATCAGCGCCGGAATGTAGGGGTGAGGAAAACAGGAGATCCCCGAAAAAAACATCGATTAGCGGCATAGTCTGGCACAATTCTCACATGCGAAAATCTAGGAAACTGACTCTGCCGGGAATCGAGACTGGATCGCCTTGGTGGGAGGCAAGTGCCCTATCCACTGCTCCAACTACGGCACCAGAAGGCACTAAATTGCCGTGGATCTCACCGCTCTAGTGTTGCCTTTATCAAACTTTCAGCGGCTATATAAACATTTTATGGCGTAACATTAAAAACAAAGCAATGCTACTTGTCCATGTGTCCTGTAACGAAAATTATATCCTAAAATACTACGGGAAAATACCAGTTTAAGGGCGCGGTCTACCTCAATTTTCATCGCCATTTTTTATTTGTACCAGATATTTTTTTCTTATTTTAGACAAAAAAATGTGACTAAATTTGGCTCATGAATTTTTTTTATCTCTCATAGTTTTCGCGTAATGGCTTGTTAAAGTCGTATTTTGCATGTTTCCGTTTTAACGACTAGGGCCTACACTAAAACCAACTGATATGCCAAACTAAAAAAAAAATCACAGTGGGTAAAAACATTGCAGGCTACAATGCCAAGCTCATAAAATTAAAGAATAAAAGTTATTTTAATTTTTAAAAAATGTTGAAACTGAAAATAAAAATTTTAAAAATTCAATATTTTTTTTAAATAAAATAATTTTAATTCTTTAATTTCATGAGCATATCATTGTAGCCAGCAATGTTTTTAACCACTGTGATTTTTTCTTAGTTTGTTATATCAGTTGGTTTTAGTGTAGTCGTTTAAACGGAAACATGCAAAATATGAATTTAACAAGCCATTATGCAAAAACTACGAGAGATAAAAAATTTTTCATAAGAGACAAATTTAGTCACATTTTGTGTCTAAAATAAGAAAAAAAAAATCTGGTACAAATAAAAAATAGAATAATGATGATGAAAATTGCGGTAACCGCGCCCTTAAGCTGGTTTCAGCTTCACCTTATTAACTTCAGAAATACTATCGTAAGAACAAAGCTGTCATTCCTACACGATAACTTTCTTGAATGACATTCATACGAAGACAAAATTCAAAATTGTTTCATGGTTCTTGAACCTACAGTTTTGTTCGCGTGGTCGGAACGGTTTGCAACTTCTACACCCAAAGGTGTGGGGCTACATTCTACGGAGTGCAATGATGTAAATGTCGTGAACAGAACGCTTTGTGAGCTGATTGAGATAGAGTGTTCAACAAAATCCAAATATTTAAATTCAATTCGGTTGTCTTTTTCCGACGGTAAAGACGTAATTAGAAATTAGCTCTAAAATTTATTTTTTTTTTGACAGAAACATCAACAGATATTACACACAACCAGTGATCTAGACGTTACACAACCTGAAAAAAATAATTAAAAATACAATTTCCCAGGATTAACTGAATGCTGTCTTCGATTTTTTACTTTTATTATTCGTAAATGCAGTAATGTTAAAATACTATATTTTGCTCCTTTGAATTCAAATTTAAAATTCGCGCCTGTAGATGTTTGCAAAAGGTGTAGCACTTGGGTACAGAAGTTGTATTTATACCCACAAGCAAAACCATTTAACTGAAGCAACTTAAGTGCTACATACAGGCGCAAGGACGCCTAGTTACAGCTTCGTTGTAGAAGTTTCAGAATATACCGACAACGCGTACAAAGCTTGATATTTGGTGGTCATCGCAGGCAACAACCTTAAGACGTCCCCCATACATACCAACCAACATGTCTGCTCTGTTTTGCTTTCCAGAAACAGTTATATTTACCCTACATTGTATGTGAATTGTTTACTGAAGATTTATAGGAATTTATATATTATTACTGACGTACTTACTGTAATACTAATAGTGTATGAGAAAAGTGTTGTACTTGGAAAAACATTGGCATGGTTCCAGACAGGTTGCTGTAATCACGTGACTTAATAGTGTTTAAGTGGGGAAAATTTATAATTATACATTTGTATGAAATAATGTTTAGAAGTTACTTGAGAGTACATTTTCATATAACAAAAAAAAATAGCGCAGCCAAAAGTCAAAATTTGAACGTGTTATGTTCGTATAAGCTGCTAATGCCATTGAACGTAAAAAATTTAAAATATGTATATATATATATATATATATATATATATATCACTGAAACAACATGGCATGGGCTACTACTGCTTATCGTGTTTTTAAATCCGTTACAAAATACGTTTTGTATTTTAAAAAAACTTTCTGAATTTTTGAATTGATTTGTCTCTTTAATTGATTTTTAAAAAATACATTTACATATCTCCTTCGATCCAGGATTCTACTTGAACGTGAGAAATGTACTTGTTTGTTACCGACTCGCTACTACGTTTGGGTTGGTTTGTGACGTCATGAACTTGCCACAGCAACATTTTTTCCAATAGCGGAATGTCACTTGGGCTCTTGAACTCGCATTGGTGGGGATCCTAGTTCGATCTCCGGGTCCGGCCGTCCTGATTTCGGTTTTTCTATGAATTCCCGGAACCGCTCCACTTATGGTTCGTTAACAAAAGACCTGGCCAATTCTTCCTCCTCCAATGTCCTATCACAGTACAAAGTCGTGTGTCACCGTCTCAATTGACCTCGCTGTCGACGAGATGTTAAGCCCACGTACTTTTGACTTTTTGCTCATATATTTCGTTAAATTACGGCCCAGGTCAATCACAGCCCTCATTGTCACACCTCACAAGACACATACAACAGTCATCTAGTCAGAACATATCTGACGTCACTCACGAACAGAGAAAATGTGGTAGAGCTTACTCCAATCAGAGGTAAGCTAGAAGTGATGTTTCTATGGTGAGTGATTGGCGGAAGTTGTCCAGTCCACTAGGCGGTAAGTGTAAATTACACCTCGTCGCGTCGTCAGCGAGGTCATCAGAGATGATGACTCACAACTTGACACGACGACTGGAGCTGAGACAGGAAGCGGCCATGGTCTTTGTTTAGAAGCAATCCCAGTACCTATTCTATTGGAGCTATTTCTGATATTAATGGGAAACCGAAATCAGGATGGCTAGAGCCGAGAACCGAACCAATGTGCTCCCAAATTCTAGTCCAAAGTTTTACAGTTGCACCACCTCGCTCCGCCTACTGGAAGGCCTTTCCATGGAAAAATATATCACCTTGTGAGGCTTTTATACCGATTGGAGGCAGCAAAATAGATGCGACAAAGGAATGGGAATACAAAAAATTATCACCTATATTAGCTTAACACTAAATTCTCGTGCAGTGTTTCCCTATTAGTCTTGTTTTGTGTGTGCCGTCACTTCAAAGTGGTCAGAATGGGGAATTAGAGGATTTTTGTTTGTTTTGGTCGTCCAAAAATATTTATTAAAAATCTCCAACATACAGCTGTATAGTGTAATAGATTAACCTCGCTATAGATTCTTATAGTCCATAACACAACACCAATATTTATTCCTTAATTAGTCAAATACTATTATAAAATCATACACAAGTGATCAGTTTTTAAAAGTCAGCAGGTAGTGCACATATACAATAAGTGACGGAATTAAAAGACATGTGCATAATGTGGAAGCAAAAAAATTATAAATAGTATATAGTTATTTCATTGTGAACAATGTTATGATTTGTACGTAGAAAATTCATCACTTAGAGAGAGACTACACCTTAAGCAGTGGTCTTATAATTTATTGTGTAAAGTATTACACAAAAATAAAAATAATCATTCTATCTTTTTTTTTTTTTTACAATTTAGGTTGGCATTTTTATGTATATAGGGTATAACAATCGGAACAAATATTTCAACAAATCTTTAGGTGCTCATTAAATATGATAAATCACATAAGCATGTTTTGTAGTAGGTATAATTTTAATAGATAAAGATTTTGAGAACCGAAACCATGATGGCTGGAGCCAGGGATCCAACCCGGGTCCTTCCGAATGAGAATCCAACATGACCGTTGCGGCCACCTCGCTCGTATGGATAATAGATACGAACTGTCGGTGAGAAGACTGCGAGGCGTGATGTGCTTCTGTGTATCCCTTAGCACTTAATAGGCCTTGAAATCGCAAAATACGACCATCCAAACGGCTACCCTTCCGACTGCTAGTTTAGTAAATCAGTGGAAACAATGCCGGGCGCCTTATTGTCAACTGCGTGCAACGCAAAAGTGATCTGCGTGTTGCCTGTACTAAAGGCACGCTACGATACTATCTATAACCAACGTGCGATTCCGTATCTTTGACGATTCTACTTGAGCGCTAGAAACCCGGCGCTTTGGAACACGAACAATGGCAATTTTTTTATTTTGCGAGCCCCCAAATCCCGCTACGCCAACGTGAGCCCCTGCACAATTCTGTGGGCCCTCCGGCATGCATGTTAGTATCTAGGCCGAGTGGCCCCGACGAGGTAAAAGTAACCCCGGTTTACTATATCCATTCTCGTGTGAACTGTCTCCTAACCATGCTTGTTAGGTCTTCCGTGTTTTATGTCTAATAAAAATAATGTCTCATCGCTTATCTCAGTGGTTAGAGCTTCCAGCTTGTAAGCCATGGGTCCAGGGTTTGATTCCCTGCCAGGGAGGTCAGTATTTACAACTACCTCTCCGGGTTCAGTACTGGGTGTGGTATTGTCTCGTAATCCCTGTACAGCGGAAGACAATGGCGGACCACTGCAGAATCACCTCACCTTGTCAGCCTCGGAGGATGTCGTAGTTCCCATCATCCGGCGTTCTCCGTGGTTATAAACCTGTCTTCGAGCACAACACCACGCAGTAAAAGAAAGATAAAGACGTTAACAGGCAAATAATTTACTGTAGCTTATATTTCCTGGCATCTCACGCAATATTCTTTCCAGGAAACTGAATAATCCATTGTTAGAGGCAGGAAAAATTCACGGGTTCAGTGACCTGCAGGCTAGCCTCTAAGAATATCTGCGTGTTCAAGCAGACAACGGTTGTTCATTAGCTGCTCGCTGACGCGGTTATATGGGGCATGTTGAGGTATATTGTTATTATTGGCTCAGAGTCTTCCAGCGGTTGTCAACAAAGTCAACGGCCAATTGCGAAAGAGTCCCGAACTCATAGTTGCTGAAATTCTAGCGTGTGCGTAAAAGAAGACGCAAATTTTTTAGGTCTTTATCCATTGTACAGCTTACGTGCCATGTTCAAATCGTGGACACATAAATTAACTAAAGAAGGTCAAATGTCTAATGCGATCAATAAACAAGTTTGTGTACATCAAAAACATTCTACTCATAGCCTGTCTTCAAACATTAAGAGAATTATTTTTTTACAACTAATGTTTTATTCCTGTTAATGAGGTATCTACGTACAACAGTTATTTGCGTATTATTTTAACTTGAACTATGAAAACTCTACGAAATATAAGTTTGTATTTGGTTTCTTGATGTATTACGTGTGAAGCGTGATTGATGGTCTAACCCTTGTGCTTAGATTACCATCTAAAAGTGAAAGTTTTTTTTTTCTTCATTTACATTACTGAAAATGTGTTATTACATCGTTTTAACACTAAACAAATGCATTCGTATTTGGCCATCATTATTTGTATACGTATTTCTGATTGCTCTGAAACGGCCAGCATTTATCTATGATTCAAAACTAATATTTTACTAATTACGTTATACTTATCATACACTATGGACTTCATGACTCCGTCGCAAGAGAGTTAAAAATAACGACTTTTAATATACATTTCTAAACAATCAAAATAAACAAAAAACCAGTAATTTCAGTATGGTTTGTGAAAATAATGACAACAATATCAAAGGCGCTTTTTACCTGATTTGACAGATTTCCAAACTGGGAGCTTGTATCATCTCTGGAACCCCGAACGGTAATATAATATGAAAAGGCCAACGTTAGAAACGACAGAATGCGAAGGGCGGAGGAAACAGGAGTACCCTGGGAAAACCTGCTGGTCAACAGCAACGTCGGCCACGTAACCCACACGCACAAACACCGGTATCCGATCTCACCGAGAATCGAAATCACAATCACCTCGGTGATGTGCTCTAGCCACTGCGCTAATCTCGCTGCCCCATGATTTACTTTGTCCCACTTGAAGGCGATGCCTGGACTTTACAAAATGATTTAGATTTAGACCATAGATTGACACACACGCAAACACAACACACTCACACATGTATGCATGTACATTAATTTCTATATGTGCATACATATTATTACTCATATTGATTGTGTAAGAGAAACAGTGCATTTGGACAATATTAGGCAGGCACCTTTGAATATATTAAACATGAACAGGATATTTAAAAATAATAGACTTGATATGGCAAACACAGTAATTGCAACAGTTATATAAACTTAATTTAAAATTAGATAAAAATATGAATAACTTCATTAGTGTATATATACTATTTATTGCTACGAAAAAAGGACGGTGAGAAAATAAAAAGAAGCAACTTAATGCACGAGTTTACCACTGTGTCAGCGAGTAGCCAATATGCAGCTGCTTGAGTAAGCAGATACTCTTTGGAGCCTAGTCTATATGATTCAGTGATCTCGCGAATTTCTCCGCTCTCCATCTATTACGTGCCTTAACGTTCTACTGCAAATCACAGAACTAAGGTATCCGGCTAACCTTACACTGATTGGTATAGTCAAATGAATGACTGAGGGGTGACATGAGGTGAGTATGGAGCAGCGCCGGAGTGATGAAGGCGGGGGAAACAGGAGATCTCCGAGATAACGCACCGACCTACGGCATCGTAAGGCGCAGTGACCGACCCGACCGATCTGACCACTCGGTCACCGGTACAGTCAAATGACAAATGTCCTTCCACAAAGCCACGCTGCCAATAGCAATGAAGTAAAACTGCAGAGGTGCACGTTAGGCTTCGAAACACGTTGATGCAGAAATATATCTGCAGAAATCACGGGTTCCCAGTTATCACATGCCGGCCACCGTAGCGCAGTCGGGTAGGCGCCGGTATACGATATAAGAGGTCCTGGGTTCGAATCCCGGCTAGGGCATGGCTGTTGTGTTGTCCCTCCGCCTCATTTCAACCTCATCGACTATGAAAACCTTGTTGTTTAAGAGGAGTCCTCGACTGGCGTATGGACGGCGTTACAACATGTCACGCGTATTCTTTTTTACACGAAACCGCTTAACTTACGAAACGAACACACACTTGAAACTGTGCTTCTATATTTTCAAAAAATTCAGCACGCTTGTTAGAAACATGATTTTCGGGCCTCTCAAAATTGCTAAAAACGGGGTTTTTGGACAGTTGTAACTCCCAAAACGTTACCTGAATTCATAAAGTACAAAGAGAGAGACGTGCGTTGGTATGTACTTCATACTATTCGAAAATAAAACGTTTTTGTTACCGCTTAAAGTCCCGTAGGAATAAGACAACAAGGAAAACCTTGCACACCAGTTCGGCGCGCTGCGAATAGAGGCGATATGCTTCTCGTCAAGCTTGGGACACTGGCTCTTATCACTACGCTGTTCTCACGTGTCAAAGCTGGGGCAAGTGGGGGTGACAAATACTCCCCCCCCCCCTGGATTTAGAATTTTAAGTGTATAAAATTATTTTTTTGTATTTCGTCATTTAAATAATGCTAACTTAAGCACATAAAACTAATGTTTTATTATTAAAGTTTCTAATTTATACATGCTTAATTAATAAAAAAGATGCATCAAGGTCACTGTCGCCGAAAAAAAAAATCTCCCCCCCCCCCCCAAGAAAAACTTGAAATGACACCCCTGTGTTAAAAGTGGTAATTCGACACCGGCAAAGACTCCTCTTAAGGGGCCCGCCTCGTGGCACATGTGTTTGTGTGAGTGAGGTATGGTGCTAAGGGCGACATCGTTTGGGCCACACAACGGTACGTCGCCTCTACACTTAAGGCGTGCAGTCTTCGCGAAAAAACAAATTTCCTATGGGACTTTAAGTGGTGACCCTATTGTTTTATTTACGAAATCACTTTACTAAAGTCCAATGCATTACCCTTAAGTGGTTTCACGTGTATTCGGCTAGTATATTTTCCGCTATAGTAGCCTGAAACCCCCGTTTTAACCCATTTTGACGTGTCCTAAAAGGGGATTTCTAATACGTGTGTTGTCTTGAAAGTACTTAAGGGCAGTCGTCTGAAGTGTGTGTTCTTTTCATAGAGAAACGGCGTGAACACACGTGTATTAGTTCCGGTGTAAAACTTTTTCTTCAAACACGCTGCAGTGTGATTTTATGGCAACGAGGCGGGCCCCTTAAAAGGCCATTAAACCATCTTACCTCACCTAGCTATTATCACGAAAAAATTAACACCCTCCGTTGTGAATCGTCCCGCATAAATTAATAATTTAAAATCAGTATAACGGCCAGTTGCCTTACCCCGTCAGGATAATCTTGAATCGCCCTGAGAGCATCGACTTGCTGCTGGTTTGCGAGTGACAGCCGATACACCTTGAAGTTGTCGAACCTCGCCTTGTCTGCCAAGGCAACTGAGCACAGCACAGCTGCACACACCACGTAGAAGGGGGCTCGCATGTCGACCACTTACACCTCTCCTCAGCCAACCAGTGTTACTACAAGGCCTACCTGCGCTACCATATCTACACATCACATGCTATATACTCCCGCCTGAGATTACTTACCGTATTTGCTGGATAATGCTTGTAGGCTCTTTATCCCAATACTCCTGATAAGCGGTAATAAATCAACTTTTATACTACCTACTTAACGAATTTTCAAGATAAACTGCCAAGTGGTTCCCTGCCTTAAGATTAATTTCTTCATTTACCAAAAAAAAAAATCATTTGTGAAACACATTTGCAATCTTCCTTGTAAATGTTCGCACAACTGATCAGAAAAAATAATATCAGAAAACATTTCGAAGTTAATACTGCAGTAACTCTATGGGTTCTCTTAAAACTCGTTTTGTTTTGTTTATCTATAATAGCAGTCAGGATAGTCTCATCTTCTTCTGCTATTTTATCCATTCCCTTCTATAAAAGCAATGAGAGTTCAAAACAAATAATTATTATCACAGTATTTGGCGTATGTACGAAAAAAAAAAGATTTAACTTAACATGTGGGTACCGGTATAACAAAGTTTCTGGGTGATGCAGATGATATAAACAATTACATTTACAACTACGCCATCTTCATTTCATACGAAAGATATAAATTTCTCAAAATAAAATTAAAAATAATTATTTTAGTATGGGAAAGCTATGCCAAAGATCATTTCTTATTTTTGTCAACAAAAGTTATTTTTAAAAAATACGCTTCTGACAGGAATTATTCCGTAGCTCAATCGGTTGAGTCATCTTTTCAGTAAAAAAAAAGTGTCAGTTACATCAAGATTTACAGTCCCCGTGAATTTCTTAATGTTCTCGATTAAAAATTATGTATATGAAGACGAGTCCTCCATTAGGAAAACATACGCCATTGCCTTTATCAGCAGCGCGCAGGCGACAACAGCATGCCCAGCAGCTATCAATGGAAACAATGATGGCCAACGATGTACTCATCTGACTTCTGCTATTGGCCGGCAGTATGCGTGGAGCACCTGAAGAATATTTCAAACAATGTTATAAGGTCAACTGTATAATATCCACTATTCTGTATTGCAGGCACAGAAAGATTCCAAGGCCAGTAACATCACAAAGTGTGTTATGCATAGTTCACTGCTCCTCCGCGTATTTATAGACCTACCTTTAGTTCTAAACGAATAATTAACAATCATTTAGTGTTTTATGTCTGCAATTTTTTTTTAATTCATG
Organism: Medauroidea extradentata; assembly: GCA_003012365.1. Classification (NCBI taxonomy): domain Eukaryota; kingdom Metazoa; phylum Arthropoda; class Insecta; order Phasmatodea; family Phasmatidae; genus Medauroidea; species Medauroidea extradentata. Next base: position 40,021 of record PNEQ01124516.1, on the reverse strand, counting down.
TCTGCTTTTTAAACATAGGTCAATTTTAGTTTAAACGTGTGGTAGAACGAAAATATTGTTTGTACATTTGACTTTATAACTGTTTGTTTGGAGCACTGAATATGATTATTTAATTTGTTTAGAGTGATGTAATGTTAACATTTTATTTAGTACAATTACAACCCAACACAAATGATTCTATTCTCACTGTATGACCTTCACGAAACCCTGTGTTAAATGTTGGAGATCTTATTTTTAAATTCCATTTAAGAAACTGTGGGGCCTCTAAAAGAGCAGCAACCAGCAACATACTGAAAATAAGTCTTAGGACTTTGAATGCTATATAATGGAGTTAATTTGAGTTATGCAGTACAAATAATTTAATTCTATTTTACTCAAAATCGGTAACTGATTCAGTTAAAATATACTCGTAAGTAAGACATATATTCTGTAGAGACAGGTGTTTGAAATGTATGACACCATAAATTAATTAGAACATTATAACAAATAACAAGTTTCTTGTTAGTATCATCATTTAGCAATGAGAATCCCATATTTAGGATTAAGTTGTCAAATATTTTGAATTATACTCCTTGAAACTACTGTATGTAAGGTATAAATCATGCAAAGAATTAAACAAAAAGTTACCAGCATAACCGATACGCCTACTTTCCTCAAAGTGGGTGCAAATTACCTGAAATTGAAAATCCTTTATTTCCATCTAGGCATATTAAGTGATAATACTGATTAAGACATGATATAAACGAGATATTCAAAAGATAAGTCAGTTTACTAAGTGATATATGCGTACCCAGTTTAACAAACTTGAGAAAAACATTTTCTGAGACGTCTCTCTATCGTAAAGACAATAAATTGCCTTTTTTTTTTTTTTTTTTTTTTTTTTTTTTTTTTTTTTTTTTTTTTTTTTTTTTTTTTTTTTTTTTTTTTTTTTTTTTTTTTTTTTTTTTTTTTTTTTTTTTTTTTTTTTTTTTTTTTTTTTTTTTTTTTTTTTTTTTTTTTAAATAGCACAGAAGGGTGAACGAGATACACAAAAGTCAAGTAATCTTTGAATGCAGTATATGTGTACCAAGTTTGTTAAAGTTCTGATAAATATTTCCTATGATACATAGTACTTTGCTAAAAAAATTTAATGACGTCTTACGACGGACGCTGTTTTTTTTTATTATTTATTTAAATTTCTGCGGATGTTTGATCGACTATTGATTGGTGGGTTAAATAAAGTTCTGGACACTAGGGTACGAATAAGTACTCTTACCCTTCCTGGTTGCTGTATCTAAATGGTCTGAATTTCATAATTTACAAATTAAATCTATTGGTAGCAAATACAGGTAGCAAATTTTATAAACTTGATAAATTTATATATTTTATAATGTACTGAATTGCACATCTACAGATGGTGGATGACCAACGGTGGTGCAATTTTAAGACTTAAGAATATTAAAGACTATATTTGAATACTTAAACTTTCTGTTTTCACCACGATTTGGCTCGATACGTTTGACCTGCATTGAGTCAATTATATAAAATTTGAATAAAAAATTTCAAATCGTGGCCAACATCTTTTGGAGTATATTTACATTCGTTTTAGCAGCTATATGTCAAACTAATTCAAACTAACAATTATTGGCTCGAGTATACGCGCGATTCTGAAGTCTTTTTTTTTTCTGCGTTGTGGAACTCGCAGGGCTTCTAAGTTATCAGACGGTGAGCTTGTCTCAGCCTTGGCATTTTCCGAATGAAGTGTGTAGTAATCCTTTCTTTACAGGTCTAAAAACCAGGAGCTGAAATTTCTGCAGCATCAGCAAATTATTATTATTATTATTATTATTATTATTATTATTATTATTATCATCATTATTATTATTAAGCAAGTAAAAGTCTGTATACCACTTGTTTCATCAATGTTATACACTTGTTCTAGTGTGGTGTGAAGTTTTTTTGGGTAATGATACCAGCAAACTTTTTTTGAAAAATCACTTGCTACTGATGTCAGCTGAAAATTTTTCTCCACAAATGCTAAGGGAATGAATTCTGTGATGTTTCCTGTCTGGGAAAACACCAATTTCAAGAATACATTTACAAATGTGAAATACTGGTAAACCAAATACGAAAGTGCTTAAGTGTTTGTGACTAAAAGGTACTGGATTCAACTTTCATTTCTTCTCATCTCTGCTCAGCAAAAAAAAATGTTTCCATTTTCAAACATTGTTGTAACACTACTGTATTTTGCCCATCGCAATGCAGTTTTTTAAGTGTAGCAAAAAAACAGACACACACATAAAATACAGTTTAACCACTTCTCCATGAAAGCTGTTAAAATATTTGAAAATCCTCCTAGCGACAGTGTTTATCATGTGTGACTTACGATGCAACTCGCATGCAGACTGCAGACATGCTAGCTTTATCAAACCTCACTGTTGCTAATGGTTAGTACAAACATACTGTGCTCGATTGTGTTGTTACGACTCGGAACTGTGATCTGTCCCAGAGTTTAGATGTTCTTAATGTTATCATTAACTTTTGTTGACAACTTATGCACTCTGATTTTTCAGCTCCAGATTGATAACATTATTTTCTTTGATTTTGTGTACGGAAACTATTTCTGCACGTCTTTTGTTTCAATTTAATTACATTGCTTAGTGCCATGCTTAGCTACTTTGACTGTCAAGCGTTATATCCTAGATCATATCTGCACTTTAAGGATACGTACATCTGTAATAAACATGCAATAGTAAATACCTAAGTACTGTAGTACAGTAGATTAACTAATCTTCTCACAAACATTCACTACATAAAATTGACTATGCTCTCTACAAAGTTAAGCTTTTGCAAGGTGTTCGTGGGAAAGGAAATTTGTAGATGCCCTTTTAAAAGCATAATTACATTCAGAAGACCTTAAATGTCAAAATAAATTATAATCTCAGTAAATCATATTCATATATTCTGGCTAACTGCAAGTGAAAACTGACACCACATGTGCTTCAACTTACACAAGGGGCTATTTTTCAATTTTTACACTACGCACATTTTTGTCACAGAGAGATCGTAGACGACCTCTGTGGGTGTACTTTTATTCAGGATGAACTTGCCAAATTAAATTATATCTCAATAAATAAAATACCATAATTCTGACAAGTGAAAACTGAATTTGCGCTCGCTGAAATTTAAATGCTCCATGCACTTTTTTTAGGCTTCTTATTACAAAGACAGAATAAATAAGGCCTTCTACGGTGCCGTTATTTAAATGGTATATTTACTTATTGAAATCAATTTATATTTTTCAAAAATAATATTTGCAGTGGAGACAACTGAACATGAACATTGTGAAAAAAAAATTAATTTTGGCATTTAAGGGTTCAGGAAGGATAAAATAGGTCTCTCCCTCTGTTATGACTTTTCCATAAACTATAAAGAGTTATAATGTGAGGTGTTACCACATACAACTAATGAAACTAAAATTGTGACCTCACTAAACATCTGACTACATACATACAGCAAGAACATCATTCATTACCATACTCTTCCTCATTGGAGCAGACACAGAAACTTAAGAGAAAAAAAAAAATAATATGCTTACAATGATTCTCTACCACAAGTAATATGTGTTCAATGTACATCTGAACTGATAAAATGTTTTTGGTATTATACATTACAATTAATAATTGTTTTTCTCATATTTAAACTACTCTGCAATCAAAAAATACATACAAATCTTAACTTGCACACTTGTTCATTCACAACTTCTAGGGTGCCCATTGAAACTGAGAGCCTTCCACATATCTTTAGAGGGCGGCAAGAAGAGCATAAGTCGAATTATTACCCATCGAGACTTGAGTTTTTTCTTGCACCTATTAGTGGCCGTTCAATAGGGCACAATTTTCATTATACTAACACATTTCTTTAGCCTTCGCACCACCTTCCTGAACAAGAACAACTACATAAGTGCCATTATATTTTTACATAACGTATGCCCTTCTTACCGCCCGCCAAAGATATGTGAAATGCCATACATTTTCAAACCTGCTTTAACCACAAACACTCCATGGGTATAGTTGTGTCAACCCCTTTATGTTATTTCACTCAATATAAACTTCCACACCAAGTGAGGTGGAACAACATTAGACTCGCAGTTGGGAGTACATGGTTCCAGCAATCCTGATTTCAGTTTTCCATGGTTTCCAAGTATCACTCCAGGTGAATGCTGGGATGGTTCTCTTTTAACAAAGGCCACGCCCGACTCCTTTCCCAGCTCCTGTCATTGTACCAAGTTGCATATCCTGTCTCCAGTAACCTCACTGTCGACAAGATCTCCACTTAACATAGAACTTTCACAAATGCTATATTTTTCCAACTAAAGAACGTAGGAATTTTGTATCACTGAAGTCAACCAATTCCTCTTAAAACAACCACCAAAAAATTTCAGGTACGAAAACCTTTAAAAATTTTGTTCTGATATTTAATTTGCAAGTACTAAAAGCTGTTCCCTTCTTTACATCATACTACACTTCGGTGCAAACAAAATTGGTGGGCAACCTGTCAGACACATTACTTATGGCTATGGGTAACTAAATATACCTAATCAAACACATTCATTAGTGAAATGTTAGCTTTATTATATGTATTTCACGAAAGCTTACAAACAATAATACATTCATTACTTCACAACGAAACACATTAAATACAAACCAAACGAAATACAAAAAAAAATGAGTACATGAAAATGTTTTCAGGTACTAATTTCGACAAGAAAAATAATTTAAATCACAATAATAATCGGTGGACATACAGGCAGTAATAAAGTAAAACGAAAAAATTGTACATCCCTGCAATACAGAGTTTTATAATACAGTACATACAAGTATGTAGCTTCTTCGTCGACAGTAACACTTGCAGAATAAAGATTGATACGGAAAGACAAAGGCCGCTAGGCAACTAATAACATGTTAAAATTTAAGATCTATACTGGTACAGAGTATCACTGGGTTTGGTAGTTACATAAACTCACTACGATTCACAGAACAAGTCTACTTCCTACTCGTCCTCCAAGGAAGCAGACTTTGGTGAAACGTTGTGAATAGTACTCCCGCATAGTGTGTTGTCCTCTTACGTAACTATCAAGCTCCATGGTACTCAATAAGTACAACTTGTTTATCTTAAATTTTAAAATGTAATTAGGTACTTGCAGAATAAATCCATTTATATTTCTATTAATTTTACATTTTACCTTTTAAAATCATTATTAAAAACTTAATTAAAATTGCTGATATTTCAACATTAAGTGAGAAACTGCAATGAAGACAAATTTGAGGCATACTGTGCCAATAAAGGAATTAAAAAATACACAAAAATAGCTTTCAATACTATAAAAATTTTCCTTGTGATGTCCAAGTCACTTCAGTTCACATGTTCGTAGGCCAACAGCCAAAAAATATCTGGTTTGTACTGCTGTCTTCAAGTTTGATGCCACAATACGAAAAATAAATACTTTTGAAATTTGGTGGAAAATTAGTGGATATGAGTTACACAGAGCCTCAAAGTAGCTGAGTGCGCAAGTTGTTAAGAGTGGATGAGTTTATAACAGCTAGGAAGTTACAAGATGCTATATGCACATCTAAACCAGATTCTACTTCCCTCCAGCTGTTAGATTTTCTTAATACACATCAGTTTACAGGGTGTCGTACCACGTACAGTCTGTTCATTTTAAACTGAGCATTCCTTAATAGGTACTTATAATGACCAAGAAATGGTTTTTTTATCAGACCCACAGACATAAAAATTCAGAGTGATAAAACGTTTACACAGGCATTTAGTCGCATGAAGTTTTCATATTAAAACTAGATAAGATGGATGCAAAATGGCAGACAAAGATTTTGCCAGTGCTCACTTTATCATGAACCGCTTATACCAACATACTTTCATTTTGGTATGCAATAACACGAAAAATTCAGCAATTAAAATCACTTGTAATAAAAGGCATGACAGAAGTTTTTAGAATACAGTACTACACTTCGATAAACAACACGTGTATACAATATTCTTATTTTTTAACAAACAAAATTTTAAAAAACTATGAACAATTTTTTAAATATTTCTCCCTAGTATTGTAAATTACTGGGGCTGTAGCAGTTCAGATTTTTCAAATACATTTAACAGTTTGTCAAAAATAAAAATGTCATTGTGGAGCAACTGTTCCCTAGTGTGAAGTAGGCGTTACATAACGGTTTTTCTTGAAATATGCTAGTTTTTAGCGAGGCCCCAACCTTTCCGTGTAACTCGCATAAAACCCTTGCCTTACTCTCCAAGGTCATAGCAAAACTGGAGACACCTCCCTATTCCTAACGAGTCGCCTACCCTTCTAGCCATTTAAGTAAAGCAAACCTGGCCGTGCTGACTTCTATGCGACTTGAGTGGACCTGTAACTTTTATGTTGGGATACTGATGATGAACAAATACTGAGTGTGTGTGTGTATGATGTTTTGAATGTCCTGAAATAGAATTTTTCTACTTTAAAATCACACTAATACCTATCCTGGCTATTTTCCCTTTCACGAATGCTACAAACACAGTCGACACAAACAACCATTTTAACATGACAGTACTGTATTCTTAAAAGTTATTTGTAAACTGTAAATTTTTTTAAAATGTTGCACTGATCATGACTGCTACATGACTGAAGCTCTGCCCCCCACCTGACAGCGAGGGGTAGAAGTACCTTGATGTTTTCAATTTTTTGGCGACAGAAGGAAGTCGTCCTATGCGGTAGAACCCTTTTATAACCTTTCTGAAGGGACTCAAAAATGTGTACTGTACAGTAGAACCCCAATTTAACTAAATGCCATGGGACCCGAAAATGTTTACTCTAAATCGATGTTTCGTTAAATCCGACTTCAACCCCCCCCCCCCCCCAAAAAAAAGTTAAATCCTCGGGGGGGAGGGGGGGGCAACGATTTGTCAGAATTTAACGTAATTTTAAAAAAGTATATTCGCTCAAAACAACAACAAAACGCATTTACCGCAATTGGTAAGCCACAGCCGTGAAAAGAAAAAATCGGCAAAAAAACTTCCGGTGGAACGCTCGCCGAGCGTGCGCATGGTGAGTTAGGCCGTCCTAGCGCGCGCCATCAACACGAGAAGTGATGACTAACACCGCTGAGCCGTCAACATTTCCATCACTCTCCGGCCCGCTCCACCAACAAAATTAAGGAAAATCCCATGAAAAATAGTAAAAAATTTTTTATAATGAAAACTGACTTGAAAGTTCGCGAGACAACGGTAAAATAATAATTAAATACAGTATGCGCGGCGGCATTGGCCATCGTAGCTTGTATGCAGCCGCGCTCGTGAAACAAACTCGTGTTGGTCTGTTCGCTAAAAATGCTTTGCACTCAGAGCGTTTTTTAGCATCGGAGAAACAAATTATTTACGTCCGCTGTAAAAAGTCTGCATAAATAATATTACGTATTTTTTCATAAACTTGCTTGTTTTATCACGGGACGCGAGTGTGAATAATCACGCTGCACACCACTGCATTCTATCGGTAATAGAATCAAACCATAGAGAACGACACTGCAGCGCATTCTAACGGAGACGCGAAGCACTATCTGTGAATTAGTTCTTGTGCTGTCCGCTGCTGCGCTGCGGAGGCTGGGTACCTAGATGCTTGTTCACTCGCCAGCCGCCAGGATGAGGATCTAGGCGCACACTTGTTATGCAACACAGCGTCGCTCGCTCGGCCGCACCCGCACGTGCGTATCTCAAAATCACTCCCGCGGTCAAAGTTTCCAACGAATTTTAACGAATTTTTTTTTGTTTCTCGACGGATTGTTTAAGTTTTTCTACGGAGAAATAAGTATATACGGCGGTCGGTGCTAGTATTTTTTAAGGACTTAACTTACAATTAATATTAGATTTTATCAAGTCAGATACAGTACTTATTTAATATTTTTATTTATTTTTTTTTTTTTTTGTTATTTTCTGAAGGTTCCTAAAAATCCTTTCGTTAAATCACTGTTTTCGTTATTCCCGAGTTCGTTAAATTGGGGCTCTACTGTACTTTATAAAAGGGAATTCCTTACAAGAGGTAACTCCTTGTTATAAAACAGTTTAAGGGGCCAAACACAAGAAGCATTATAACCTGGAAAATGTTATAGAAGGGTTCGTTGTAACAGTGTTCTACTGAATATATAGACCCTTCCGAGTTTATATTTTGTAATTTTGTACATGTCAAGACATTTGCACAATAATTTTAAATAAATTACAATCTCACCATTGTAATACGCTGTTCTGTTTCTCAAAACCACCAAACACGGGCACTACATTTACATTTGAGCTTGAATTGCATATTCATTACACACTTAAGAAAATTCACTCATTGTACTGTAGTAGGGTAGGTTATATAGGTCACGTGACCAAGTTTTCTCGGTCACCAGGATTTGATAAACGCCTTCAATTATACTATTGACTATTGAAGGGTTTGAGATGGCAGAAATCCAAAAACAGCCTACATGTTTTCTACATGATAAATATTTTGCTAAATGCTACATCCACAGAGCATGCTTTACACATTATTGTATTTATGTTTTAAATATAACATTAGTTCTGGAAGTTGATCAAGAAGACATCAATTGAAATTTAGAACACAAGTAAATTTCACTCGGGTGAGATTTGGAACACCTAAAACTTTAAATCTTGGCTGACCTACCCTACCCTTGTTCATTTTCAAAAGCGTACACAGATACTTTTAAAAAAAATTCAGATCAAGTGCACGTGCATTAACATTTTTGTAAAGTATACATAATTTGTATCAGTATTAAGTTAATTATAAGAAGTTAAAAATTACCTACATTACTATGCAGATGTGTCTCAGAAAGCAAGAATTTACTATGAACATTAAGCAGGTAAATTATCATATGACTTTACGTATTATAAAATGAATTATTATGAACATTAAGCAAGTAAATTATCATATGACTTTATTATAAAATGAACATGTTAAAACAGTTACAAAATAAAACTGAAAATATATTAAAAACTACAAGTTTTCATCATTTTCACTACAGAATCATGAATACTTTAGGCTGTACAGATTGTGATGTACAACACAAAGTGGGCAGTGACAAACTATAAAATGCCATATTACAGAAGATATAAAAACTTAAATCAGTCACAAAAAGAGTACATGCAATAAATATATACACAACAAGGTGCTGCATGCTATAGTACTATTCAACAGTTTCTGACAAAAACCTAAAATAAATGAGACTGTAAACAAAATTAACCCTACATCCAACTACCAATCAATATAATGGTGATTCCTTGACAACAAACGAGTTAAACATTCTCAGTTCATTTCATGTCACTTGCAGTTATTAGTACAGCAGGAAGTTTACTGACTTATAATATTTTTCCAGAATGGTTTTTTGTTTGGGTTTGAGCCTTCCATGGTAGGGTCTTCAGCCAGCTGCAGCAAAATTTAAATTCTATTCTCATTTCCGCAAGTAAAAAAGGAAACTCATTTGAAATTATTACATTTACCATATATTTTGTACAAAAAAGATATTAAATAAAAAAAATTAACTTACCTCCTCCAAATTTCACGGCATAGTGTAACATGCAACTCCTTGTAGGTTTTGTATAATTTTGTTACAGTGACTAAACTACAGTACTAAACAAACTTTAACGTGCAAACAAAACAACTTTACTATTACAATTTTTATTTTTAAGCAGCAATTATTTCTGCACAGTGATGATGTCACAGAACTTAACACATTACTTACAATACTGTAGCCTGTAAGTTTGTACCCAAACACTAAGAATGAGATTCTATTACATCTGTATCTAACACACACAAGTTAAAAAACTAACTAAATTGACAGCACATTTTATAACCAAAACAACTGTTGCACAGAGATTCTGAACACATATCCTTTAAACTATTCACATAAGTGTATAACACATGTTATACCAGTACTGCAAAATACTACGGTATCTGGAAATGGCATAATACTACATATCATATATTTTCTCGCAATTAAAAACATACAACCGTTAACTTACTGCAATGTCATGGAAACAGTTTACAATTTACAATATTTTAACTACAGTACTGTAAAACACTGACCCACATCAAAAAAACTCAAGAGTCGTAGATTCTTAAAAACAATCACACACAAAATCCACAATAAAAAACACTGAACAAATATAATATACATGTACAGTATCAGTTGTACAAACAACAAAGCCTACATTAAAACCTGCATAAAAACTGTACACTTATTTTCGTGTATCCTAAGAACCATAACAGAGAAAATACCTCTACTTCTCACAAATTTTAAAACAAAAAAATTTTTTGCCAAAGTGTATTATGTGATCTATGAATGATTCTTGCAATACAGGTGTACGATAAACTGAAGTAATTTCTCATGCTATTTTTTTATGTAATAGTTGGTTTTCTGTGACTCAGAAACCATCTTTTATTCAACAAACTACAGTTTGTCAAAGTATATCATACATGGCCAGAATTGGCATCCCTTTCTTAAGGTTTTCCTCTAAAAATATTTTGGTGCTATAAAAAAAAAACACCAAAATGAATTTAATTTCGCTATAGAATGAAATTAAAACCTGCATAAAATATGAGGGTTTTTTCTTTCAACTTCCGATCGGCTGTAATAAAAAAACGGAAATGAATTGGGAAATTAATTTAATGTCAAAAGAGACGTACATCTTTACACTATTTTTTCCACATAACCACCGTGCAGATTGAGGCATTTGTCGTACCGATGCACTAGCTTTCTGATACCCTGTGTAAAGAATACTGCATCTTGCCTAGTCAGCCTTGTCCCCTGAAACCTCTTGTTGTGATAACAGTATGCTCATGAATCGATACTCGTAAATCGACACCTCCTTCCACCAACCATGTGGAGCGGCCAAACTCACATCTCAGTATCGGCAAGCCGGTGCATCGGTACGACAAATGTGCCTCAATGTGCACGGTGATTATGTGGAAAAATAGTGTAAAGATATACGTTTCTTTTGACATTAAAATAATTTCCCAATTCATTCCCGTGTTTTTCTTACAGCCGATCGGAGGTTGAAAAAATAATAAACCTCGTAATAATTTATAATCCTACAAACAAAATAATTCTTTCAAAAAGAGTAGAAGTCCTAAAATTTTGTAAGAATGCTATATCCTTGATTTTATTTTTAAACAACAAATGTTTTAGCTTTCGGCATGGCAACAGGTGTTTTTACCAAAGACAGTGGCCAAGGAAATAATAATTAAGCTAACAAGAATGACAGTATTCTTCAGGATTCATACACTGTCAAAAGCTATGAAAATGTAGGCGTACTGTACTAACAATGTATACACATTTGTTTAAAATAACAAAGTTCTCGAATATGATTCAACAACATACAACAACAAAGAGTGTGTGTACTCTTTGTATTTGACATGATTTTCGTTACACTATTTTGTTGACTATACTAAATACTTTATGAAAACAATACCGGTGACTCTGATTATTGGAAACTATTTTTGCTCGCAATCCTAGTGAGAAGTGTTTGAGATTAGCCTTATTTACACCTATGTCGCAGAATAAATAAGTAGTAACAGACGCGAGAAGATGTGATTTTTATCATACTTGTTTTCACTTTAGATTGTCATGATGTCCAAGTTCGTAGAAGTTTGGATAGACAGCAGTTTAGCAAGACCTATTTTACTATGATCTGTAAGGAAATGGATACGTTAGTAACAACATCACATTTAACATTTCTAAATACATGGAACACTGTTACAACATCCCCACTTATAACATTTTCCTGCCTATAAAGCTACCTTCTCTTGGTCCACAGAGATATTTTTAATATAAAATTTGTTCTAAAGTTTTCTTATTTATTAAGTTTAAATTTCTCTAGTCCCTTGACAATTGTTATAACATGGTTCTACTGTATGTAAATGAGATATAAAAAATTATAGTATTTCTAGAAATATAGGAGGTTGTTTAAACCAATACATATCTCAATTTCAATATGGCATTGTTTACTTTCCTGCACGCCCCAAGAGCTGGACAGTAACAATGGTTAAAATGCTCCACTATGTCGCTTCTAATAGAGTTGGTTATTATTTGATGTTGAGCCTCGAATCATCATGTTTACCAATTTTAAATATTAAGCTTATACACAAACTAATGACATAAGAATGGCGTGAAATAGGCCGCTAGGCTAACAAAGTAATATAACAGACAGAAGTACAAGTACTTACAGTTGATACTTGTAAATAGGTACACACACACACACACGAAGGGACGACACACATTTTTGCGCGGAAACGCGGTCGCGACGTTTTGACAGTATTAAACTGGCTTCCTCGGGCGGTAAGACATCGCACACTGCCTTGTGCAAAGGTAAAGGTTAAGTGAAACGGCCGGAGATTGCATAAAAGGATGGCTAAAGCAGAATAAATGTATTTATTTACGGGTGGAAACAAGATAGAAGACAGTAAATAAACAGGAAACGGTATATAAACCAACATCTATATTCAACGTGGCATTGTTTATATTCCTGTACGCGCCGAGAGCTGGTACGATAAAAACCATGAAAAAGCTTTCCTTGTCGCTTCTGTTACTACTTTTTTATTCTGTGCCTATGTTTTACATTTCTTCACAGTGTACATATGTATCATCGATATCCATAAAAATAATATATGAAGTTCTACAGAGAACAGTACATACATGTTATCCTATGCCATAGTTTCAATCATTCCTCACTAGGTGGATGATTTCCATTCTTAGCAATGTTAAAACATAGAAGTTTCCAGTATTGTAATATAAATTATTTGATTACACATCAACTAATACATCAAATTGCAAGTCCTAAGTCATTCAACCATTTTTAATAGGAAGGTATTCATGTATGTATACCAACATACTGTACTTGAAAATGTATAAATACAAAAAAAAAATTATTTTGCAAGCTTGGTGGCAATTTGTTTCAACTTGTTCATATTACATTACAGAATTTCTGAAATACATTTACAATGCAACACTTCCCCGAATATGACACACAATCTAATACTCTTTCATTAAAAAGTTATCACAACTACCCAAATCCCAGTTGTCAGCACCTCCAGAGCTGAAATCTGTTTGCAAGATATATAGTACTAAAAGGCACTTAATAATAAATGTAAATGGCAGTAAATACTTCTAAAAAAAAATCTTTGCTGGCAAGCTGAGATAAAACAGCGGTTGTAAAATCTGTGTACAAAACTATAGTTCATATTTCACTTATATACACGTACATATATCACAAACTTCTCAAAGCACTACACATAAATAGAAGGCACTTTTAAATAGTAGGCTCCCCAAGCCAAAAATTAATTCACTGATACACTGATTACTGTTTTAGTAAGAGTAACACAAAAAATATATTTGTATGTTCACATTTGAGTTTGAATGCAACTCTGTATATACGTACTGATTTAAAATTAAAAACTTATGTGGGCATTTTCAAACGCATTTTACCTATCATACTACTACACATTAACTTAAACTGTTTAATTTTGAAAATTAACTATGGTTGCGCACATGGCAAGACAATTGTGAGCATCTTAATTTCCTTTACAGAAAACTAATAATTACACATTAAAATTTATTTTCACTTCTAAATACTGATTAAATTTTGGAGAAATATTAACAGAACCATTTAAAATGCAATATATAACACAATGATTTAGCAAATTAATTAATTAGGTAAACCCAATACATATTTAAGATGAAATTAGTTTAACATGTTCTCAATTCAATTGTCATATAAATAAATAATTTTAAAAACATTAGCAAGATTTAGAATACAAAAATACATGTTATGTACAAACAAGTTTGAAGCTCCAATCTCCACAAACACCTCCAGCAATACATACGATAACAACACAGAATATGTAAATATAACTGGACTCTACTCCATCCACGGAAGGTATTCACAGGAGACAAAACTGCATTTAGCGTACTAGGTATGCCAACATTAAGGTGCTAATAGTCCATTATTTTAAGCTGATGAATTCATAAAAAAAGCACTAAGTTTACCTAAATAAAATTAACACTGTCAGTAATTCATTTGACAATTTTTAATTCAAGTGAATATTCGCAAACATAGGTGATAGGTATAGCAGGGACTGTAAATTCGAACCTGAACAGGCTTAACCTGATCTGATACTTAAACCACAAAGCTAATAACCAGTTTTCAATATATGTACTAAAATATACACCCAATTTTGTACAAAAAAACTTCTCAAACGTAACTCAACAAATAAACAGTGTAGTGGAAAATAACCTACTTTGGCAAAAGCAAATTACTGAATTTGCACCTATTAAATATGTACACACGTCACCACAAATAAACCCCAATTTTTAAATATAATAAACCAAAAAAATACTCTCCGCAAATCCCCAATCCTCTCCCCGTTAAAAAACTAGAAAAATTTTCCACCCTAATACATTATGGTTAGAGATGATGGTTTATCGCGGAAAAACTTGACTATTTGCTAGGCTTCAACATACGTTCAACTTATCAAAAGATTACTGGCTTTTCCTTGTACGTGGAGATACTTCCCTATTTGACTGAGCCAATAAGAATGCCGCTATTTTAATATTTAATGCATGTGATTGGTCTGCAGACAGCTACGTTGTGTCAGTGTTTTCAAGGCTATGTTGACGCAAAACATTTTCGCGATATACCATCATCTCTAATTATGGTTTAAGGTTTCATCATTAGAAACATATTCTGAAGAATATCCGAGTTCAATTCTGAGCTCCTGCCACACTGATTTTGGTATCACTCAAGTAGAATGCTGGGACTGTACCTTAACAAAGACCATAGCCAATTCCTCTCCCAGTTCCTGTCCTTGTATTAACTTGTGTGTAACTGTCTCAAAGATTCTCACAGCTGACGAGTCACAAAGTCCAATAAAAATAGAAAACAAGAGTTTATAAAAATATTACAGTTTCAGATATACAGTACCAACCCACCAAATAC
This sequence comes from Medauroidea extradentata, assembly GCA_003012365.1. Taxonomy (NCBI): domain Eukaryota; kingdom Metazoa; phylum Arthropoda; class Insecta; order Phasmatodea; family Phasmatidae; genus Medauroidea; species Medauroidea extradentata. The sequence continues at coordinate 24,994 of PNEQ01124516.1, read as the reverse complement.
TAAACATCCTTTATTTGAAAGTATGTACGTACTGCTATGCCTGCAATAGCATGTAATAGTCCCTGCCAATAAGAATCAACTACGAAAAGTGAACAGATTCTAGTCAGAATAAACACTTGAAAAACTTGACCTCTGCAACAATTAGCTACATGATTCAAATGCATGAAACCACAGAAATCAACATAATAAACTTTTACTGTGCTTCACTGAATTAGCAGAATTCTAAGAGACTGTGATCCTACTCTGTCCTAAGAACCAATCTTACACACATTTTTGGTATTTGATATCCAATCAGAATAACTAGATACTTGCCTTACTAAAGATTAAGTTTTTTACTTGGACAATATTTCTTTTACACCAGTTGGCACCCTGATTATGTAAAACCTCCTTTGGAGAGCCTTCCGTAGCATCAAGTGCGAAATGTAAAAAATCATCCATATTTATCTGATTTCTATTACTGTTCATGTTCATAAGAAAAAAAAGTAATAAATGTGCGACATCAAAACGACCGCAAAATTTACATAACTCTTTAATACAGCTGTGACATCAAAATGACTTCAAAATTTATACGGTACAACAATTAAATACAGCATACGTAATTTACATAAATTCACATCAAGTTTATATAAGCATGACATACTTAAAACTGCATGTGTTAAAACCTTTAACACACAGAGAAACCTTCTTAAGATGTTTTCTGCAAGCTGATTACTGATATTTCACAATGAACACTCCAAACTGACTCAAATATATGTAAATGGATTTTAAAGTAATCATGTACCTCTTATTAAATACAACATTTTCATTCAGTTACAATCAGTTTGCGTACAAAGTGCATGGACTATAAACACGTAATTAATTTTCCAAAAAACAAAATATCACAAACCAAACGAATATGACATATACCACATTATTATTATAATAATCTAGTACTCGGATTAATAGAAATCCACCCAAGATCCCAAAATGAACTTTGCTGCAAATTTTTCAGGAATAAATGACAATGTCACTTTAAAAATCCACTAGTTTCAACGGTATGATAGAAATACTGGATGCCAGTTCAGCACTTTGCAAATAAGAGCAGTGCTACTTTAGGTGAACTTGTCAGGGTTCGCATTCTCTTTGCTCCTTCGCTTCGCTTCTGAGCCTCCAACAAGCACAAAACAGCTCACGACAGGCAGCACCCTTACGCTCTATCTACAACCAATCAGGCTATTTCCGATAGTTACTTTAAAATTAACCATTCTGTTTACTCATTTTTACTATCAAGGGGTGTTGCCCAGTTTTTTCTGGCTCTTCACTTTAAATCGGACTGCCTCCCATCCCTGTGGCAGATTTTCAAACAAAAAAATAAACACATCTGTGAAATAACTTATAATGACAATATACATCACAGCAGCAATAATGTATGCTGTAACAATTCCCTGAGCATAGAGGTAGTGGGAGCATATGCCAGCACCACTTATACTCTCTCTCTCATTTTCAGATGTGAGCTATGTGATGCATAACAATTTACAAACTCAGTCTCAAATATTTGACATTCTCTTGGCATGACAATAATTTCAGTCGAGGACAACCAACGATATAAACTATAATGTCTGGCTATCAATGATTTCAAGAATCATATAACACAGCGCATAGAAGAAATATTTCAGTTTACTTTATATGGCCAGTATGCCTAGACATTTGCAGCTTCTTCAGGAAACATTTTAAAAAGGTTTCACTGTAAATTTCCCTATCATTCTCCCTGAAGTGTACGGCCTAACACTACAGCAACATCCCGTCGAGAGAGAGCCTGATTATTACCGCTTCATCTTGTCGAGGATAGGCAGCACCATGTCGAAGCGAGGGCGCTTCCCTGGATCCTCATTCATGCAGATGCGGATCAGCTTGGCAAGGTGGGCTGATATCCCTGGTGGGATGCTGATCCGCAACCCTTCCAACGCCACCTGCAAACACCAAACCAAGTTCGTTCCATCAACAACACATCAAGGCAGTGGACTTACTTACTTACTTCCGGGATAGTCTGTCTTTAAAGTTTACAAACTAAGTTCCCCTCCTTGATAGTTTGTTATTTTATCCAATAAATTACTTACATACAAAACTTTTCTTCAGATATTTCCGTTTGCATCATTTTGAAACAAACAACACCTCAATATCTCAACTGATTAGATAGATATCATTGGCTAATCAAAAACAAATTTCACATCTTTCACGAATTGTAAAAAATCTTAATTACATGTTGCAGACAAACATTTGTATAAGTATCCAATTTAACAGAAAATTAAAACAATAACCTGCAGTCAATTTAAGTACATAGTATCGTTCCTATGCAAAAATGGCATTGATATCTAAAAAATTAATGGCGTCTATGTCATATATTGTTTATGAAACAAAAACACATTTTACTGTTTTTTTTACCTTTGGGGTCAAACTTAGCAAAATCCCGAAATAGTATTTTCAGTATTTTCGTAAGCAGCATAATCCTGAAGCCAAAATCACTTCAACATCTCAAATGGTTCAATATACATGGAGGAATAATTGAAAATATTTTTCAGGCCTTTCCACTCCTAAAGTATCAAATTTCAAAAAACATTTTGAAATCCCAAGTTAGACATTTGTTAAGTATCCAAGAGATGTAAAAATCACAAATATAGCCCATTCGGTTCCAGCTAAGTATATGATTCATATAAACCATGTTTTCTCCCTTTTCATATTATAGGAGTCAAATTTCAAATAATTCCTGAAACTATTTGTTGGGAATTTACGTAATCAAAATTTTGAAGCAAAAACCAACTGCATATCTTGAAGAGTTTCCTAGATATGGAGGAATACATGAAAACACTTTTCACGTCTTTTCTTCCCCTTAATGGTTAAACAGAGATTTAGATTTGGTAGCCAAGTTTAAATATCAACGAAGGTTAAATGTATAAATTTTATATCCATTTTAACAAAATTTTCGTACAAATTGAAATGTTTGTAAAATATTCAGATTATTACGTTGCCAGTGCATTCGAATATCGGGAGTGATCTGTTGCATGAGCAATTTTCTTCTAGTTCTGTTGCAAGTTCCCGTGACTGGCATACTTACAAAATAATTATCAGTACTAAATAAATTGAAGCAAAGACATTTGGACAAAAATGCTGCCTATATAAATAACCTTAAGATTTTTTTTAAGTTCAGGGCATTAAATTTTAATTACATCTTTAAAAATACAGTACTAAAATTTCTGCACACCATACATACTTAGGTTTACAACTGCTTAAATACCACCATGTTGCACATAGACTGAAATTTTGCCGGGGGTGACCCCTGCACCCTCCGCTTCTGGTTACAGCCCCAGTGCCAGAAATGTTACGTTAAGATAAACCCCCTCCTCTTAAAAAATTATTTAGGTCCACAACAACTTATACCCCACTCCCCACAAATCAAATACGTTCCAGTGCTCCTGCATGCACTACTGTCATTATGAAGCATGTAAATACTGTAAAAGCATGCACTTTTTGCCTCACATTATATTACATTTGGATTTGAAACACAAAACTGACATTAACAAACACACACGTTATTCAAGTTACATTCAGTTCTCATTACAATTTTAATATTCACTTCCTTAAATGTACTGCAATTACAAAGTCTTTAAGATGTAAAACAAAAAAAAAAATTGTTTCAAAGTTACATGTAATTCCCAATATAAAGACTGGCAGTCGTACAACATAACAATTTAGAAAGTCCCATTATATTTACATCATTGGGCAATGTTATTCATGTACAGTAATTTTTTTTTATTTATATTGCATGTGTGATATAAAACCATGCTGATTGCACAATATACATACTAGAAATGGACAAATGGTTCACAAAAAGCTCATATGAACTGATTCTCTTGCAAATGAACTATCTGTTGTAGATTCCCAAAAAAGAACAGCAGTTTACAAGGTTCTCCACTTCTCTCTTAATTAAGACTGTCACGCTCTTCAATCTCGACTCCCCAGTAAACCAAGATTTACTGTAGGTTATTATAGTGTTATAAAAGACAACTACATTTTAGGAGAAAAAAAACTACACTGTCAATATTTTGTTAGGCGTATAGTTAATATACAGTAAAATTAACAAATTTTTTTCAAAGTGTCTTTGCTACAGGACCTGCGTAAACTTAACCTAGTTAATAATAATGTTGCTTAAAAAAAGATAAGTTGATTTTAATAAAAAAAAAAGTTATGTTCATGAATTGTTACCTTTTCTATCACCAAATTGGTGAAGAGTTAAACAATAATATATATTTGGAAGATGCAATCTACTACTGTCATCTACTGGACCAAGAACAGTACTAAACTGATAAACCCCGCAGAAGAAATACGTAGTTTACTGAAGTGTATAAGTCAACTCTGGACCCCTCATCTCAGTGAACAATTTTGTCAGTCGCTACATTATGCCATGTTTTGTCCAAACAATGTGTTGATGCTAAGCTAATTCTCCTAACTTCTAGGTGAAATTAAAACTGCTGCTCCAAATGTGCAAAAGCAGTGTGCAGATGGTAAATTTTAGTGTACTCTGTCACTTTATGTCAGAGAGTACTAAGTCAAATTATGTATTAAGTATACACTTATAGATAAAAATTTTAGCTACAGTACATACATAAAATACAGAGAAACTAATTTCATTTCAGCATTGTATTTAAAAAGGAAAATGTGTGGCACTGCATTTGACAATTTGCTGCCAACTGCACCAGGAGTGAGTTAATGTTTAGGTTTATGCAAAAGTGACTAAATTCCCTTCAAATGAAAGTGAAACAAAATAAATCAAATCTTCCAAAAGTGAAACTAAATCAGAAGGATATTTTTAGATGAATCCAACCTTAAAGAAAGTTAAACTAAATTATTTAAAATTTATTAAAAATTTAATCAATAATAAAGAAACAACACTTTCACACACCTGTATCTGATTACATGCTAGCAAGATATAAGTCAATGTATTTACGCAAGTGTAACGCCCTATCTAATTCTGAACACCAGAAATTAAAAATTTAAAACATTTTTGTGTAACACCTATTGCACAAAAAAACTTTTTTGCATATATTAGCATCATGCCTCAAGCAATAGGACAAGCAATTTAGCTATCCAAACAATTTTTACAAATTTACAACCTTCTAAAACATTTTCCATCATGTAATTACATGTCAGGTGTGAATTTCCTACAATGTAACTCTTTGGACGTGTCCTGAGCAGAGTCTGGCTGAAGCTGCCCGAACACTTCCTAAATGAGATGACCTTCGTACCAACAATTTTGTGTTGTACGTTGCACGATTAGTGAACAATGATTTTCAATTTACTATTTTCATTTATTTAATAGCGTACCACATTTCATTTGTGATATTTTTAGTACCATGAATTGGCAATGAAATCTACATGTATCAAGTGCTGTATTTTGTTGCGTGTGCTACTCCACAAGCGGGAACATGGCAATAGTTACAGTTGTTCATATGTTTATTTCACCAACTTTTCTTAATGTACAATTTCAAGTTCATATCTATGGTGATGTTTGCTAGCACAAATGAGTTGGGTAATTTTTCAACTGTTACGTAATTTTGTTACAATAGCACAATGTTATAATGGGACAGCGAGCAAAAGATTCTACACAAACCCCATGAGTCAGCAACCAGTCACATAACAAAGTCACGAGGAAAGGGAAGGGATTAGTCTCGCGTCCGCTTGCTGGCTGTGAGCATCGCTTTGCGCAGATGCCTATGAGCCGTGTTAAACTACTCTCCTGGTGTTCACGCCCGACCGCAACTAGCGCAAGACTCCTACTGGCGCTCACTGGCGCTCCTGACCAGCACCGGTGGCACTCGAGTACTTGCTCTTGCGCCCCACAACTGTTGGTAACCCCCGCCGACAACGGACATGGTAGTTAAAAGCACGCCTCGCGAAGTGATACGACAAGATCCAAACTATTGATAGAAAACAAACTAAAACACTTTAAAATCATACAAAAAGGGTTACAGCTATTACATTTATGAATTTTACAATGAATTAACACACAATTTTAACGTTATAAACAGTTAATTGGGGGCAAAAATGGCAAACGAGAGGGACTATTTCCACGGCGCAATACTCTTAAGCATACAAAGGTAAAAGCTGATCAACGTGCGCCAATCGCCTGCGGCACGGAGAAATTCCACTAAGCTAATGATCTGACAGTGTCTGCGCCAGAAATCTTACAGCTTGGATAATATTGCAACACAAAAAGTTAATTACTTCACCAGGAAAATTAAATAACTACTAAAACTGCCAAAACTCAAAAATAAGAAAAATACAAGAAAAAGTTATATAAACAAAATAATAAAATTTCTACTATGGTCAATTTGAAACCAAACAAGCCAAGAAACTAAACAAAAGATTCTACGTTAAAATTCCTGACTTCATTATATATTTAAATTTGAAAACAGAATTTCAATTACTCATGTCCCCAATTACTAAGTTATAGAATCCTGTTGTATAATCCTGAACACCTGAGGAAGCAATACTGAGTAAGGCATACAGCCTGCACTTAAGATTTAAATTGAAATAAAAAATATATTTTACATAAATTTAAATTATGCAAGGGGAAGTGCCTGTACACGTCACAATACATATTAAAAGTACAGTAGATTCTCTACGTATCAAAATTTTATATCTAATGGATTGAAATATCTGCATCCATGGAACACATTCTGGGGCCCAATCTTTATTTTACAGCAATTTAAGACCACATTTTTGAACTCCCTCAAGTATTGAAATTTTTGTCAGCACCATGAGAAACTAGGGATAGAGAATTCACTGCATACACAACTGTAACAAATTACAACTGTATTCTGCGTTAAAAAAAAAAAAAAGTAAAATAAGTGTGATGCAGGAATTTCAATCCAACCATACATTTGCTTTATATCAAGAGCAGCGAGAGAAAATGAAATGGACGACGGAAAAACTTTCTGTATCAATAATAGAAACTACAAAAAAGGGAGAAGGTATCATATTGTGACTTCTATGAGCAACTCCAAAATTGTTATAAAAAATCTTGGGAAAATTAATATTTCAAATACAGTGGAACCTCATAAAAAAGTATGGCTTAAATAACATCACCACTATAAGAACAATTTTTATGTGCACCATCTCTCTATAATACATGTAAATTGTCTGGATATAGCATAAACCTTGTATTACGACCATTTTTGTTGCCATTCGTAGTTGTTATAATGAGGTTCTACTGTGCAGGGCACACAGTATTTTTTAATCCCCATAAATATTTGCTGGGCCTCATCGTAATAGTGTGGAGGTCAACTGGCAAGGCAAACTACAGCAACATCAAACTAACAAACTTGTCATTATGTCTACCGTACCACGTCAACCACTTAGCCTCAGGCGTCCAGAACATGGCAACAATGTAACATTCTAGCAGACAGTGAAGGAAGAGGTTTAATAACCTTCTAGCAGGCCCCTACACCACACTTCCCTTCCCTGTTAAGTCACTTTCACTGTACAGTGTTACCCACCCACCTCGCTTATTTCCTCCCCTTCCTGTTCTCATGTAAGTTCTTATTGGTGGTTCTAAAATCAGCCAGCCTTCAGTTGTTCTGTTATGCATTAACATACCTGTAAAACTAATCTACGTACTTAAAGCTGGAAATAGGAAAGAACATTAATTTATTGTGCATCAAGATTACTGTGGTGGCACTGATGCACTGAGTACTATGCCCCACAAGTTGCGGCAACAAATGTGGTGGTACTAATGCTCCAAACTTGTTGCTGCCCACGTGTTTTATTACAATATCAAAATGTAAACTTATTAGTCCTCACAAATGCTCCGGCCTCAGCGGTGAGCTACTCTTATCTCAGAGGTTCTACGTGGTATCGAAGGGTGGACGCATACTGAACGGTAGTCAAACATGTGGTTCAATCAACAGCCCATTTTTATTATCTTTTCCTTTTTTAAAAAAGTAATGCAACTGTGTTTACATCGGTACATACACTTACTCTTTCACATAAACATAAAATGAAACAGAAAAATAATTGAACCAAAACGAAGCCAAACTCAAAGAAAACTAGCACGTGCTGAACTAAAACATAACCTCAGTAACCGATAGTGGGCCGGCCACGCGGTCGGTATCGCAGTAAGTTTACATTAATGCATGAATGTTAGTTAATAAAGAAAAATACTAGCAAGTCTTTTTACCGCCTTCCATCGCGGCCCCATGGCTCTCGTCCACGCCCCTTGGCTAGATTCTCTTACCACATGCTAAACTCACGCAACGCGACACACGTCCGTCTCCCTCAACAGTTCAGAACAAAGTGACCAGCTTCCGCAACCTCAATGGCGTCCCGAGATACCATGGCGGCTTACCTTCCGGTAAAATGTTCTATAACATTCTAATGAAACCAAATAACCGGCCTGGATACAAAATAAGCAAGCTTAGTTACAGAAAAATCGGCAAAATTCTGCTTAGCACAAAAACATATTTCACTATTTTACTGAGTAGATAATAACTACAATTAAAAAAAATATTAAATAAAGTTTTGGCATCAGACATTACCGGCAGTACACCTTGCAGTACACTCTGACAAACCCTATTGGTGTCGCCCCCGCCGCACTATGGCCGGGCTGGCCGAACTCATTTACGTATCTTTAAAATAAACACCAAGAACTTTCCACAACTGACATAACTTTTAAAAGATCAATTTCCCATAAAACTTTAAGAGTTCAAAATTGCTTGAATTTTTATGCTGTTTCAGAAAAGTCCAAACAAGACATACAAACAAAAATTGTTTTAAAACACAGTCAAGTGTAAAAAGAAGGAAAAACGCTAATGATAAAGAAGTAAATGGGACCCCAAAAAAGAGCTACAGTATATTTTTAATGTGAGAAGGCATAAAATGTGATAACTTAAAAATCGAGAGGTGGCTGAACTAAGGTAACACATTCATAAAAAAACTTCCAAAAAGGTGTTGGTAGTTGCATTTCAAAAGCTAAGACACTGATCTAATTAAAAAAATTGAACAAATAAACATATCATCACATTGATTGTTACTGTAAGTGATTCAGATGTAACATTTACATTCGAATATAAAACAATCTACATATAACTAACGAGTCCATCGGTACAACCACTCACCACCATGTTGGCTTTGAGACTACCTTGTTTGTTGGCTGGAACAGGGATGCAACTGAAATAGTAGCAGCAACATGGCTGCCAACTCACACAAACAATACTGCCACTCCAGGTATCCCAGGAGCAGGAAATTCAAAATATACATGTCCAGACACCCACTATACATACAGTTATTTCTCTGTTTAACGACTTTCAAGAGACTGAAAAAAAATTGTCCTTAAATTGAAGGAGTTTTTAAACTGAATGATAAAAGTATGTTGGGACTGTAAATGAGACCAAAAAATACAGTTGTTAAAGTGAAAAAATCGTTAAACTGGAAGACCTTAAACTGAGAGATCACTGTACTGTCCTTCCTTTAAATATCTAACCTATTTACACAATTTACAAGTCAAAAACATCAATGGCTTATCACTTGGAATAATACTTGACCCAAAACTCCTACTCCACTCTCATACTGCCGACAAATCACAGCAAAACAGATGTAGCAGAGGAAAACGTAATGGAATGGCTAACCTACCTTCATGCCACACTCCATGGCAGAGAGGTCAGCAAACGGCACCTCCCTTGTCGACAACTCCCACAGCAGCACTGCAAAGCTCCACATATCACACGCCTCCCAGTTCCTCTCTGATGGCTTCTTCTGGAGCGCTGTGGGATGATACAAGTCACAAGATTGCTCTCTTACAAATGACAAACCCTTCCAAAAAAAAATACAACCCCCAAAATTTAGTAATAAAATTTTGGGAATTGTACACACAGGAAATGAATTTAAAGGCAGTATCTATAAACGGTTTTCGGTAGTTATCCAATCACCAAAAGTATATTCCGGCCAAAACACACACTATAGACCTCTTTCGTTGGTTGGTTGACTGCCTGGAAGTGAAGAACCATCCACTTTCACGTGAATGTGGTCAGACGGTGATTCGAAAGCCTGTTCAGCTGTTTTCATTGTGTTTTTATAACAATGGCGGTGGATCTTCTCTGAAATAAATAACCTGTCAAACGATGGCCGACGCATCACAATAACAAAATGGTTAAATTGAGCCGGAAAATGGCCCAATATACTCTCTATCAGGCTGAAGGCCTTAATAAACAAACACTCAGAAGGCTTAACCCCACGGATAAGCTCACACAAACAGGGCAAGACTCAGCAAAACTCCTACCTATTCTTATAGATGTAGGCTGTGAGGGTAAGGTTTGTCAACAGCATTCTTGAACAAAGAAAACTCGGGCAAAATCACTAATAACCAATATATTCAGGTACTTTTCAAATTTACAAGACTTTACAATGCAATGCATACATCCAATTGGGCTTCGCGCAAAATGCGCACAGTTCCAATTTACATACTCTTAAATTGTCGAATGTACACCACAAAAACAATAAAGGGCCTGATGCTTATTATAATTACAATCATACGCATTGAGTTTTCCGCCACAAAACCTTAACTACACTCATAACATTCATACACATTTAGACTCCAGCAGTTTTCGGGAAATCAGAAGGTTAGAAGACAATCTCCTTGTCCGAGGGCGACATTAAATTTTCACCAGCTCATCGGCCTGCGCAAATCCAGGCATCTTAGCATTTTACCATTACTCGGCTCTCCCGGTCTCGCTAACGGCCCCGCTTGACATAAAGGGAAGCTAAAAGTTTGCCATTTGCCCAAGTTCGGTGGACCTCCAAGGCGATAAATGCGCCGGCACAGAAACAATCGGGGGAGACTCACCCATATCTCGATGTTACGCCGTCACTTAAGCGGACTCACCACACAAGCCGCAATGTCCCTTGGTATTGCTCTTGCCCACATTGCCAAGCGATGCAGAGAGCCCACAGGAATTCCTGGTTACCATCCGGCAGCACTCGTTAATCCGCCATTTCCAAAATGAGGAGGGCTTCCTCTCCTAGAACCTTCCTCGTCCACGCCCAACACAAGAGTGAGTTCTCTTGCTCGAGCGGCCGCCAGCTCGACTTGCCGACGCGCGCGCCCCTACCGCCAGTCGACGGAACCAGACCACCCCCTCCCCTCCCGGGCCTTCCCCTCCATTGCCAGTGGAGTGGGAGGTCCGAAGAGGAAAGGGAATGCGCCGGCACCGTCAACTGGGGTTTCCACTATTAATCACTCTAGCCGAGATCCTTGAGACCTCGGGAAAACCAAGAAGAAACCCTCTAGAGACCCCAATACCCAACCTGGACTCAGGAATCATCGTAATATCTCCTAAAAGAAAGCCCTGTAATTAAGGGTGATCGCTCAAAATTTTTATATCTATATATATATATACACATACATACATACATATATATATATACATATATACATATTTAATGTACCTTCTGGAGACATCCAAGCAGGGTAGTAAACTCTGCCCTTCTCTTGAAATGAGAACTTAGCATCTGCCATGTTTATCCTTGCAGTAAGGTCTTCATCAATCTAGAAACACAAAAAAAAATAATTTAAACTGAGATAACCACAGACAGTCTTTCCCCACACATTCCAAATGACACAAACTACCTTAAGAGTACATCAAAAATACAACTGCTACAATGTATAAAAACATAGGTAGTCTGAACATTTTCATTTGTCTATACTGTAGTAGGTACACTGTATTTCAGAAGTTTTAAAGATAGTCTTCAGTTGGAGTTGGTTACACAACACAGAATGTTACAAAAGAAACAATAAATACAAGAAAGGGCGCTGTCTACCGCAATTTTCATCACCATTATTTAATTTTTTATTTGCACCAGACATTTTTTTCTTATTTTAGACACAAAATATGACTAAAATTGACTCTCATGAAATTTTTTTATCTGTCATTGTTTTCGCGTAAAGGCTTGTTAAAGTCACATTTTGCATGTTTCCGTTTTAACGACTACACTAAAACCAACTGATATACCAAACTCAAAAAAATCACAGTGGATAAAGACATTAGAGGCTACAATGACATGCTCATAAAATTAAAGAAAAAATATTATTGAATTTTTTAAATATTAATTTTGAGTTTAAGCATTTTTTTAAAATTCTAATAATTTTTATTATTTATTTTTATGAGCATGTCATTGTAGCCTGCAATGTCTTTATCCACTGTGATTTTTTTGAGTTTGGTATATCAGTTGGTTTTAGTGTGGTCGTTAAAACGGAAACATGCAAAATATGACTTAAACAAGCCATTACGCGAAAACAATGACAGATAAAAAAATTTCATAAGAGTCAAATTTAGTCATATTTTGTGTCTAAAATAAGAAAAAAATGTCTGGTGCAAATAAAAAATTAAATAATGGTGATGAAAATTGCGGTAGACCACGCCCTTAAGCTCTGGGACACCCTTAACAAACATTCAAATAGTATGTCTATTTTCATAGAAACATACTTGCACATTATGTATTCATAAAACAAATTCACAAAACATACACACACATTCATAAGTTTATATTTGTAAATTATAGGTCACTGAACAGTACAGTAAAACAGCTGTTTTACGACCTGAACCCCACAGGTCCTGAGGAAAAGGTCGTTATAGCAAGGTGACCGTAACAAAAGAACTCGTTATAAAGGAGTTTTATTGTAATACAAAAAAATTAGGTCACTGAACAGTACAGTAAAACCCCGGTTTTACGACCCGTACCCCACAGGTCGCGAGGAAAGGATCATTATAGCGAGGTGGTCATAACAAAAGGACTCGTTATGAAGGAGGTTTATTGTAATACAAAAAAAATTAAGCAACTCAGAAAAAGTCATCTTTGCGGTACTAATATTAATGTTGTCACTGTTTTGAATTTTGGTTAACCCAAGCAAAATGTACATATTTGCGGCCTGGGAGAGAGCTTATACTAAGGCTGACAATCATGCACCACCCGGGGCAGAGCCAGATGGGCGAGGGGGGAGAAATTAGGGCCACGGACCCTCCCAAGGCTACTGCACAAAAATTAAACCAAATAAATACCAAGTAAAATATTGAAAATTATATCCTCACACTGTTCCTAAAGCTTTATTAAAGACAACAGAACATTAATAATATAATCATGGTTAAACAATTTTGTGTTGCAACACTGTATAAAATAAGTAATGAACTATTCTAAAATAGATAATAAAGTAATTGCCCCCTTAACATTATAGTTTCTAGATTCAAAAATGTTTTGGGCAGTTTAGTTTGCTATTCATTAAAAATAAAGTAAGTGTTTCAAGAGCCAACACAACTGTAAAGACAGGTGAAAGCAGAACCTTTTAAAAATATTTACATTTTTTATAGTACAAAGGCTTTCACTCTTAAAGCATAACTTATGCTTAAACAAAGTTACCACTTCTTAAAGAAGTATATTCAATTTTTGAGTTTGGAAACTCCTTAAATAGCAACATTTTGAATCTTACAATCCTAATTTTGCCAGGGGAGGACCTCTGGACACTCCATTTTTGGCTTCGGGTGAGAGCAAGTAAGAGAGAGAAATATAGAGATACATATAGAGAAAGAGAGAGGATGTGTGTATATAGTATATACTTTTTAAGACATTTTAAGAAATGCCCCCCTCTCCTCCCCGTAAGAGCAACAGCTGAATCTGTCCCTACGCACCACTTTCCTAGTTGTCTTAAGCACAAGGCGTTTGAATGGCTGTCAGTCTTCCCCTTGAGGATTACATATTTTGAGGAAATTTCTGATGTAGAGAAGCACGCGAGACCAAAGGAAATTTTTAACTTGGTTGGAGGGTAATAGTGATAAATTTCTACAATATTTTATGGAAAACATTTTTAATTCGAATTGTATGCAAAATGTATAGATTAGGTCAAAAGTCTTCCGAATATGGCATACTCCAATCACTTGGAAACAATTTCAAAAATCAGACATTTACAGTAGGTAAGTACTTTTTAATATACATATTTTCAGCTTCTTTGCCACATGAGAGCAAAACTTTGCAAACATGGCAATGAAAAGTATAGCAAAAGTAAATGTATCGAAAATCAACATCTTAAGGAAAAATTTGCACCAAACCTTTCATTCAGTACATCACACAGACACAATTTTAATAATTAAACATGATGAATGTTACATAACAACTAACCATGCTCTATAACTATAACCGTAAATGTTGCGAGATCAGCAGACCTGAGACACATGTTGAAATACTATATAATGGCAATTTTATTTTGTAGAAGCATGTTTCTGTACCCTAACATCAATAGCACAGATGTGAATTTTACTGTAAGTAATAAACTCAATAAAATTTTAATAGCCAGTAACTAAGAAAATGTCGTTTGGCAAGGCTGAATAAGCAAATTGTCCTAGATTATTTTCAGTTATGTGGAGACTTTGTTTAATTGGCATTTCATAGTTGTACGCATATTTTGATACAGACTTGCCTCATTAGACAAAATTAAATATGCAAAATATAAATTGTTATTTGTAACACACAAAAAAAATTGATCCCCCCACCAAAAGAAAATTTTCTAGTTATTGTGTTCTGGAACACTTTTTCAGAAATCATCTTGCAAATTTCGGAATTCCGGCTACCTCTAAATATGAATTTTCAATTAAGGTAGACGCCACACCCGGGAGTTGCCTACCTGTCGAGTGGCAAAACAGTAGAGCGTCAAGACAACGCCTTTCCTTTCCTTGTGTTGCCTATTAGTCTCTGTTCTTCCCTGAACTCTGCATCCTAGACAAGCCACTGCCTCATACCAAAGAACACAGGAGGTTGATCCGGTAGAGCCCCAGCACGAGTGGAAACTGCCTTTAGGGTAGTATAAATACACGCAAACCACTTGAAGGACCATAATGTTTGTAGTTTGCAAAATTATATTTGTATTAGGATAGCAAACATATACAAAAACGTAAAAGGTTTCGTAAATATATTTTGAAGTTCCGGATGTTCAGTCCCAAGATACAATCTTTTTTAACGTCACTATGAATTCTTTTAATCACTGAATCTAGTGATACACTGTTTTATGTGTAAGCAAAATTTTCAAGTGAGCATTAACGTTAATATATTATTTCTCAATTCATTCTAAGTGGAAAAAAGACAACATTGTATTATAATGAGAACTTCGTATTAACACTGTAGTACGTTATTTCCAGGTCTTCCCATGGAGCGAGTGGTTCGTAAGAACGGAAAAAGGAAGAGTTGGTGGGAGGTTTGAAAAAGAGAGTAAGGGATGAGGTTCGGTAGACTCGCACAAATTAGGTAGAGCTGTGTTTACTCCAATATGTATCCATAGCCACAGCCCCAGCCTGTACCATGGTAGATAACCTGCAACTAGAAACTTTGACTTCCAAGGGTATGGTATACCTGCTGACTACCACTCCCTGGATGGCTTTGCAGGTCAATCGCACAGTGCCGGTGCAGAAGGCAGATACAGGATATGCATGGACACATGTGGGTCAGAGGAATTCAAAGATGGCTAGGTCGGGAACAGATTCGCTCAAGTCCACTTCTCGAATCAGCTGCAGGGTGGTGATTCAATGGTCGACTGTACTTAGCCACATGTACCCTGTGTCTTTTAATCTCCTGAGTAAGAGGTGAGTGAAGGCAGGGAAGATGGTGAGCATCCTATCTCTTCTGAAAGGCAGTGTGGAGCCTCTCAGGGGGTGCGCCAGTCCACACACTTGGCCAGGTGTGAGGTGGGTTGCCCACATATTGGTAGCGGCAGCACGCCAGTCAACTGGCCTGAAGTGCTTAGAGCAGGCGCCAGGTAACATAACATCAGATAGATGGATGTAATGGAGGCGAGCCTGGGAGGAAGCTACACACAATCAATCTCTCACAGTGCATTAAGTTTAAGCACCTGTACGAGAACAAAGACACAATGTGACACCACAAGTGTCATGGCCATCCTCTCGTTCACGAATGCTTGTTACTCATTTCAAAAATTCCATGGATGAGCATATACCGTATCTGACTCGCATTATGCAAAGGACATTAACATATTTCACTAGGTATTTGCTTTGATCTGTTGTAACATATAGAATACAATCCAAAAATTAAAAAATTTTAAATCATTACTTGGATACTGTATTTAATGTAAAAATTATTTAAACCTATACATTCAAATGGATCTGCTAAATTTTGACTCGAACATCACTGATTTTCTTCCAGTACAGAAATTTTTTTGTACAAACTATCAACACAGTAAAACCTCTATCAATTGTATCTCAGGGGACTGACCAAACATTTCAATACATGCAGACATTCAATTGACGTGGTCTTGAAATGCAGGTTAAATAAGAAATGGGATCACAGAACGTGTTCCATAGATGCGGACATTCAGCACATCTGGGTTTAATACAGAGAGGTTCCACTGCAATCCTCTTCGATAAACTCTTACTTTTACTTTCTCACTGCATAATTGTCATCGTCATTTTCCTTCCTCTCTTTCAAACATTTCTTTGGCACTTAATGCTTCCTCGACATTACTCCAAATATCCCCCTTCCCTCTTCAGATGCCAATAAGACAAGATAGTACAGTTGGCTGACTCACCATGACGTGACGGCTGTTGAGGTGGTACTCCGGGATGATACGTTCCAGGCTGTGCAGGAAGGCCATGCCGCGTGCCACATCAAGAGCGAAGCGTAACGCCTGTGCTGTGTCCACCACAACGCCCGTCCCCTCGTGGAGCAGCGTGTACAGTGACCCCCATGGCATATACTGGTTTATGACGACCAGGTTGGGTGGTGAGTTGCAGCATCCTATCACCGGCAGCACGTTCGGGTGGGAAAAGATCCTGTCAAACAAAAAGCGTTATCTACAAACCACTAATCTCTGTGCACATTCTCGGCCACATATAGAACGTACACGGCAATGACAACAGAAAATACATAGTAGTAGGTACATATACAAGCAGGCACTGAGTTATGTAATGATAAAGTGTGGGATGAGGTGGCGAACCACAAGACCTCATAAAAGGGGGACCCAACTGTATACAGATCAATAAATGTTTATTATACAGTCAAATCTAGTTAGTACCAACCTCATTATTACAAAGTTCTCAATTATACTAAGTTGTATTCCTTCCTCTTTGAAAGGTATGATAAATTAGATGTTAGTTTTTGTTAATTTAAACAAACAGCAAGCGAGATACAGTATACTGTGGTAATGAGATTTATTATAGTACTCATGGCAACCTGCCATCTTGACGAGCAGAACAAGACTGCCCGTGTGCCAGCACCAGTTAACACTGAACAATTTACTGACAATTTTACAGACACAAACAGCCTTCATAAGTTGAAAGGCAATTTAGTAACATTATATGTATTATACACAATAAACATGAACATATTCAACAGTTTTCATATTGTGACGCGGCTGCTTCTGTTTGTGGTGATAGGTGATGTCAAGTCCCTGTTCGTTGGCGCTAAATATGTGACGCGGCTGCGTCTGATGTGTGTTGTCTATTGTTGTTGTTGTCACTGTAGTAGGCGTTGAGTTTATGTGGCTTGGCGTGCTCAGGATAGCTCAGTTTGTTCAATTAAATGGAGACGGAAACTATTATTGTGATTTTACAAATTAAACTCACGAAATAAGGCAACTGTTTGTTTATTTTCAATTTTACCTTTTACATTTTTTTTCTTACTTCGTGATGATTCTACAAATGACGGTTTGGTACCAAAACACAAATAAATGGTCAGACATCCGGCGTTACCAAGCCCAAACTTGATTAAACAAAACAAACGAAATAAATATGAAACACCCATCCGTAGCCTGAAACTTTAGCAATTGATATGCTACGCCATCCCACAGTTATGGCACAAACCCCGTATCTACCGCCACCTTCATATAACTTTTTAAAGTTCAAAAACAAAAAAAAACTCCAGGGGCACTAAAGCCTCCTACAGCCTCTCCAACGCTCCCAGGGCCAGCCCTGCTGCACCCTCGCGACCTTCAGATGTCTCACCTCCTCCGCCATCACTACCTGACTGATAAACCCTCAACGGACATGATAACTAATAGCGCACCACGGCGGAGTGATACAACAGTATCCAAAATTTAACAAAACCAGAAAAATTACCCTTAAAACATGAAACAAAGCATTCCAAGATCTGAAATTATAGTTTTTACATTGAAATAAAATTATTTATCCACACAACTATAATAATTGGGGACAAAAGGTTTGCAACAGTGGAACTACTTTTGCGGCGCAATACTCTAAGCAACCCCCTGTGATGGCTGACCTACGTGCATCAACAACCTACGTCATGGAGAGAACTCCATGAAGCAAGCGATCAACCACAACGTCGGCGCCAGAAATCCTACAGCCTGGAGAAGCTTGCAACACAAGAAGTTACTCACTTCACCAGTGAAACTTTAATAATATACTAAAATTGCCAAAACTCAAAAATTATTTAAAATACAAGAAAAAGTTATATCAATAAAAATAATTAAAATTTTACTGTGGTCAATTTGAAACCAAACAAGCCAGGAAAATAATCAAATGATTCTACTTTAAAATTCCTGACTATTTTATATTTAAATTTTGAAAGGATGAATTTAAACTAAATATGTCCCCAATTACTAGGTTATTGAATCCTGTTGTATCATACCGGACACCTGACAAACTCATACTAAAAACGGCATATAGCCTGTTATGAAAGATTTACATTTAAATTTAAATAAGAAAACAAAAATACTTTATAAAGATTTAACCAAGATGGGGAAGTGGCTGAACACTTCACAATATCCACTGAAAATTTATTTTAAAAAAATGAAATAATGCAATGGTAAGACTACTGGTAAAAAAAAGGCAGATGGAAATAAAAATATTTATACTAAGGAAACTGCAAATAATTAGATACCCAGAGCTACAAAATTTTCACTAACTGGGAAATACTGTAGTGCAAAATAATAAGGAAATTTTATATCTGGTAACTGTTTGTGCAAATTAATGACAAAATATACTAACTTTCAGCCAATTTTCACAAAAAAAACAAAAAAAAAACAATGTTTCTGTCAAGTTAATGATGTTTTTTCAGCACCTGTTGAACAAACGGCAGTAAATAGGATGTGTGACTTGCATATCTAGAGAACACATATCCTCTGTTTACACAAACATATTACTTACAATTTTGCATGAACTACAATATATAGGTGCTTAGTACAACCATTTTAGTTACAATGATACCCATAAACTTGAACTGAAGTCACAGCCATACGGAAATTTTATATCTGGTAACTGTTTGTGCAAAATAATGACAAAATATACTAACTTTCAGCCAATTTTCACAAAAAAACAATGTTTCTGTCAAGTTAATGGTGTTTCTTCAGCACCTGTTGAACAAACGACAGTAAATATTATGTGTGACTTGCATATCTAGAGAACACACATCCTCTGTTTACACAAACACATTACTTACAATTTTGCATGAACTACAATATACGTATAGGTGTTTAGTACAACCATTTTTAGTTACAACGATACCCATAAACTTGAACTGAAGTCACCGCCATAAGTTAACTTGTACATGTACATATTTATCGCAACTGCTAAATATAACCAGCATCCGAGGCAGACATTATTTCTTTGACCACAACTGTGTTGTTAACCCACCATTGCTGTGCTTCTATTCGCTACTCACTTGTTCACGAGTGTTTACGTGGTCATTTTAAAACCATGGTTACAACCAAAACCAAATAGTTGCTGCAGATATGCTTGGTGTAATGTGGTTACACTAACTGTGCTGTTAAATATCTTTCAGAAGCACTTCTTGTATCACTGAACACAAATAATTTACCGATATCTTTAATTTTGTACTTTTTTTTTCCACCACATAAGCATTGGTATCATGCTGTAGCAAAGACTTACTTTTTTGATATTCCTGTTACTGCATTGTATTTTTTAAACTATGAAACTCACACTTTTAAATGTGTGTAAGATTTTATTTTACCAGTAGCAATAAATTAATTTGACTTTTTATGGTGTTTTCACTGGAATAAAAGGATGTTTCTTAGATTTTATAGGCTAGTTACTACGACTTTTAAACTACTCTAGCCTCAAAATGAGTTGAAGTGTAACTGCAATCCTTTACCAAAGCCAACAAATTTTTTTTTTGTTCCCTTAATTTGATGCAGTGATACAATTTAACAACTAGCTAATTTACACTTAAATTTTTCAATACCTAATATTTATTATTTACAGTATCAGCAATTACAGTGAAACTCAATATGTTCCCGAATACAGTGAACTCCCAATACCACAACCCTGGCAATAAATACCCTCTCGAAGTAATAACCCTTCTTGCAGGAATAATGAAAAATTGGAAAAAAATCACTTTTTAAGTATTTAAATTTAAAGAAAGAAAATACATAGCAAAAAAATTAAGTGTTAAATTTATTATTACAGCAGATGGCTGTACAGTAGTTCTTTTCTCGAGAACTGTATGGCGGCAAAGGTGTTTGTTCTAAAAGTAGACATTGCCTCACTGACCTCCGACCACCCCTTCCTCCGGCCAACCACTCCAGTAAGGTTGTCCGTTCACTCCTGCTGTTTCCTCATGTGTGCGCCATTTCGCTACTGTGGTTTCTCATGCCCGGATATGTTAGCCTTTCTTTGTGCCTGTGATGTTATGATTTTTATCTGTGCTTTGTTTTCTAGAGTTTTCTTAGTTTTAATATCTGTTGACAACCCACCCATGCTTTGATTTTTTTTATTTTGATTCAGTAATGCTTTTGTGTATCTGAACGATTTATGATGACCCTAACTATTTTTATTTGATTTGAATTTTAGACTTTCAGTTTCAACGAATGACTAAAAAAAGGACATTCCTGACTTATGAAGAAGTAGGTAGTGTAGTCTCGTCTAATAAGTCATTTATTTTCACATTGCTGAACTAGAGTGAAAGGACTACAACACAAAAAACAGAGTAATATCATCACCGCCATCAGCTGAGGGAGCTAGCGTCAGGAACCATGACTAGAAAGACGTTAAAAGTGCCATAAGTGATGTAGATTGGACACATTGTGGATATCATTTTTAAACTAACCACTTTCGAGATGTATACGTGTGCACACAAATTATCTTGTGCGTGTGTGTGTGTATATGTGTGTGTTTGAGCACCGTTGTAATATAAATATACACAGGATCCCAGGACATTTATGCTTTGACCTTGGTCACACTGAACATGCGATAAAATGTTTCAAGAAATCAGTTTTGGTGAAAGTAGTCATTGACATTGCCAACAACATTTATGCTTTAATTTGAGCTAAAGAAAAGTCGTAGATGCTCTACCATGGTACCCTTGAATTGAGGATATGTCTACCTGTTCAAATAAATTACATATTATTTCAATTAACTACTTTAACTACTTATGATAGCCTGGCAAACAATTTGCGAAAACTGAAAACGACCTAATTTAGAATGTATGCTGGTGGAGTTTATACTTAATTTTGTTGCCAACGGAAGATTGTATTGTAGATATTTATTCGTTAAATGCTTTCTTTCAAAATGTGTCTGCCTATAGAAATAAAGTGTTACTAAGACAAAAAAATGGTATTGCAGAAAACAGATTGTACAAATAAGACATTGAGCCTACTAGAATTTCCGTTGCCAGCAAATTTTTGCTTTACTTTGTGCCATAAAAGGTTGATTGAAGATAGTACCTCTCTATGGTATCCTTACATTCAGAATACATTTTCTTATTGAAATAAATCATATTTTCAATAAAAACATTTCTATATTTTGGCAAATAGATTGAGAAAACAATGTGCTTGCTGCAATTTCCATAGTTAGCAAAGTTTATATAAGTTACTTCATTATTTTTTGTTGACGAAAGTCGTAGATGCCCTTTTAGAGTATTCTTTCATTTATAATGTGTACACCGATAAAAGTATTTATATTTCACCAAACAACCTGCAATTTCTCCCCCAGAGACAATATAAAACAGATTTTTCGGGAAAAATGGTACATTTTTATGTTTAGGGTCGAGGATCCAAACATAGGTCAAAATTCTTACCACTACCCCTCCAAAATAATGTTGGCTGTAGTAGGGTTTCCCACATAGAGCACATAAATTGTTAGTCATGTGGTTTTCCCCATAATAAATAATTAAAATATTGTTTAAAATGTTGCTCAATCTTCTAAATTCCCATATGTTATATTATAATATTAGTTCATGATGCAGTAGAAAAAAGCAAAATATTTTCTTCAACTGGTATTCATAGCAAAACCAATTTTCACGAGTTACAAAACATATTTTATGGATTTTTTGTATGTTATAAATGATAAAAGCTGTGTGGTGTAACTACTATGGTGTCCTACAGATCAACTTATATTCTACGAAGTGTGCATGCGGAAAACGCTCTAAGTACCTGTCATGGCGTCGTGCAGTTCTGTTTGCCCACTACAGAGAGCACACATTACACATCAGTATTGGTTAGTTGCTAGCCAGATGGGGAGTACGACTACTGAACTTTGCGTCCATACGTTGTTTGTTTACTGTCTGTGGGTGTTTAATGCATCTCTTCATTTAAGACCCAAACAAAAAAAAAACTATTTTCATAAATAAAAAGTTAAAATTGCTACAAACCTTTGTAATTCGACGATACAGTTGATATCAGTTGCAAAGAAGTTCAAAATATATTATCGCCACACGGACATGGCACACAGGCTGCAAACTATAATAATGGAATCTATTATTGCACATGTGATAAAATTAATGCAGTGGCCATTAAAGAAATGCATGAATATCAAAGACTCTATAATGTTGTGACGAGCACAGGCACAAGGTCCCATCTAATATTTTAAAAGTTGACGTGCCACAGTCACATTGTTCCTTACTGCTTCCTCACTGCCTCCTGAATGTGGGCGCAGCCCTAGGCCCCCCCCCCCCTGCTGTTTCATCTACACATCGCCTGGATCGCCAGAGGCTGAGTTGTACCAGGAGCTAGTTCAGGGCATTCCACTTGGGAAAGGCTGAGTGTGAGGTGAACTGCCAGCATTCGCTAGTGCGTTCAACCACATAGCTCGTGCTACAGCCCTCGCAGACCTATGGGATCACTTGATAAGACATTGTATAGGGCGTCTGCTTGTCTCAAAGAATGCCAGGGATCGACGAATGACTGGAACCGTCTATGTTCCAGGCAGTCACCTTTTACTGGCAGCGGCAATTGTACCAGTGGCGAGTGATGACAACGATAACTACTCCAGAAATTATATTTTTGTTGCCATGCCTTAGGTATATAACAAAAAAATAACGTCAAATAAGGCATCAAAATTTTCAGTTTCCTTTCTTGACAATTCTGCAGGAGTACATAGCAATGTCCTTGCTAAAGTACTCAATTCCTGCAGGTAACGTTAACAACTTAAGATGCGGAAAGTGAATCAATAAGCGAGGCTGACGCTCGAGTGGATAATGTCACGAGTGTTCATCCAGATTTTTCCTTTGCTGTGATTTGCCTTGATTTGCACTACACAAAAAAAAAAAAAAACTACGTTACCCGATGGGTGAGGGAAATACGCAACTGCCCAATTTGCAGCTGTTCAGCGCACCTATCTACTGGTTTATAATATAAAACACAGAAAAAACATGGTCGGCAATACTGCCTATTTTACTGGGGAATCCTTCCCCGAGGCATCACAGCCGCTCTCCAGCATACAGCAGCACGCCTAACACCTCCACAACACACCCACTATTACGCCCCAACTGACTAACACTCAGCAGACCATCTCTCTACGTCCATTTACTACCACCGATTGACGACGACTGACTGCCCCTGGAAGGAAACTCCCGACTTACTCATCCGAGCAGCGGAGTGATACAACAGAATACAACTTTTTTGAAAAAATGGTCAACTGACCTTTATAATGAAAGAAAATTACGTAAAAGTTACTGACAAAATTAAACAATAGTTTACCACACAATGACAACCAATTATTCATTACTTTTTATTTAATTGGGGACATGCTGCGTCATCAAGATTGTCCAATAATTCCGTAGAGCACCACCTTTCCAGTGTTACACGACCCTACCACCCATGAAGCTAGACCAGGGGCTTGCTGATCAAGCTGCATTCCGGCACGTTCCTGTACGTGCCTGCAAGCACCTAAACTCTGACCTGCCTGTGAATCTCATCCTAGAGGGGGCCAACTCAGTAACTAAGTGAAATTTTCAAAATCCAAATGAAACAATATACCTGAAAAAGTTACTTAGAAAAGCTGTTCAAAATTCAATTCTCTTTGAAATGAGTCCAAACACGATATAAACCAATTAAAATTTAACAATAAAATTTACTACTTTTAACCTTGCCTTAGCAGTTAATCGCATTTAGAATTAAATTTGAATGTTAACTTATCTACTAGCATGCCCAATTACTGTGTTGTATCCCGCTGTATAAATCCTTAATTCACCTCCAGGGTTCCCACAGAAAAGTGACCATCAAAAATTCTGACTTTTTCTGACCATATGAAAAGAAAATTCCTGACTGAGAAACAAATATTGTAATACACTTTAAATAAATATCACACAAATTTTAGGCATAAACTCACCAAGAATGGTAGCTCCATCTGTTTCAAACATCTGCAACTACATTAAAATGTTGATTGCTGCCTCTGTACACCAGTGAATCACCAGAAAATTCAAATTATTAATAGTTAATTGAGTGCGAAAAAATTGTCTGTTCAATAACTACACCATCACTGAGAGTTTTTTAAATTAAAAAAAAATTATTTTGTAGTCTTGTACTGGTCACACAAACAAACATCATCTCGGGCCCCTGCGCCGGCTAGTCGTTGCGGAGAGCAATAAAAAGATCATAAGGCGGGGTTCGTTAGCAGGGGTGTCCTTAGCAAAAAAAAAGAAAATTAAATTCTCTTTTAAATTATTTACTCTGCGTTTGCACAAACTAAGGGTACAAAATTTCATGGTCGGTCGGCCC
>PNEQ01124515.1:0-56106 GCA_003012365.1 Medauroidea extradentata | reverse complement strand
CAAAATCGCTACATTGTTTTGTCACTAATACATCAAAGTTTCTATCTGAATTTTTCCGTTGCAATGAACACAATGGATTTTTAGATTCTTGCACCCAAAGTATCACATATTTTAGCATGAAAATGAGCCAAAATGGCACAAAATATTTTTTTTTTACTGCCAAACGACTCATTTTTTTAAAAGCCTACATATAATTGTGCATAGTTAGACTTCACACGCTCTCAATTTTTTTCAACCCATTTGGTTGAAAACTTTTTGAGTTTTTTGCACCAACGTGAAAAAAACTACCGGGCATGGCCTTAAGGGCGCGGTATACAGTAATTTTCATCACCATGTATTTATTTTTATATCTGTACCAGATATTTTTTTCCTTATTTTAGGCACAAAACACGACTAAATGTTTCGGTTTAAAGACGACTCTAAAACCAACGTTTAAAACAAACTGAAAAAAAAAGGTTCACTGTTAGAAATAACGTTCTACGCTTCAATATTACCTATATTAAACCTCAAATTAAAATATTTTCGTATTTAAAAAATGTTATTGAATTTGTTTAAATATTTAATTTTATTTAAGTAGAAGTAAACTTCATTTTTTTTTTTTGTTTTTATGTGCACGTGTAATTTGACTTTGACGAGCTATAACGCATTAATTATGAGATAAAAAATTTTCATGAGAGCAAAACTTAGGTCACATTTTGCTTCTAAAATAAGAAAAAAATATCCCGAACGTAGATAAAAATAAAAACATGGGGACGAAATATGCTATGTAACATGGCCTGGGATAGGCCAGCACAGGACCGGAAACAAGCGCGAGTGCAGTGGTGGGTCGGGTCGAGTGATCGATATTGGTCGAGACACACGTGACTACGACCGCGTTCCTCGGTGCTGTACGCGTGGAAATAACGCCACTTCGCGTGACTCCGTGAATAGACGTGCGATGACGTCACACCAGTACTTGCGACCTTCAAAACACACCGTCTCACCTCGACGACACTCGTCCACAACCAACCTCGCAATTAACACACAAACAAGATTACATTTCTGGTTACTCGACACTTCACACTTTGTATTCCTATCAAATGTGCAGGGCAAATATCTATCATTCATTCAAAAACTTATCGCAACATCCATCAATGATGACTTAGTGTTCCACAAGATTGTAACAGATCGACTGACATTCCGAAAACGTTACTTGTTTGTAATTATTCGCGCTCATTTGAAACTCTGTCCTGATCTACTCCCAAAAATTAATTCTTCCCATTACAATTAACACACACCATTGCCTCGCAAATTCTCAAGTGTACTTCTACCAGAGGATAAAGTACGTATTTCCGTTTCTTTGTTTATTTATTTTAGACTGCTTCTATTATGTCATCTATTGATTTTCCGGAGCATGTCCAGCGGACACACGGAAGTTCTAGTCGGTCGAATTAGTCTCGACAAAAACAATGCTTCCGAATGTCCGGTGTACGCCGGTTCATACTCGGGTGAGTTTCCGAAAATGCGGCAGTGTTGCTATTTCCACACCCTGTACGTGGCCTGGCTCTATCGTAAGTTAAGGCTTGTTCAATGAAATAAAATATTTCAATTGATGTGTACAGTTCGTGTATAGAAATTTTCATGATTGTTGACAGCAAAACATAAATAACTCATTTATCTTTAATCCACAAGATATTATTTAATAATATTTGTTATTTACTGTATGTAACTCTCATATTCTACGTTACGAGTATAACAAATGTGTTGTCCATAACTACTCTTTTAAAAATATATCAGTCACTTAACATTTAAAAGTACAGTAACGGAAGTTCTTGACGCATTCACGAACACACAATATGGGACGTTTACGATACTGAGGCGGGTAAGCTGATTAAATATAGAACATTGTTACCATACAAGTCTGCTAACATCGATATACATTTGATAGTATACTAAAAAAAAGAAAAAAATCGAATGCTACTAATGACGTATTGGAAAAATGTGCACATACACACGTTCTTAAAACTTCTAAACATCAGTGTGGTTAATTTACAAATAATTTGTTGTGCAATTTCGAACTTTCTCATTAAAGTTGAAATAATGTCTTGTTTACAGGAAGACCAGCAGCCTGTCCTCAGCCTCACTCACGAATATAAATCCTGGTCTTATTTTCCCCCACATCAGCACTCCCGTCGTCGCACACTTCCTGCCTACTAACTGCGATGTATCCTTGCAGCCTCGTCACACGTCGACGGCGATGTATTAGGTCGTATACAAAGGTCCGTGCCAACTACCCTAGTTCCTATAATCGCCTTGTTCACTCAGCTGACAGTCCTGCGTGATACGTCTTACCCAGCTCTTTGTTTGTCATTCTTTACGTAGCAGTTATACGTCTTACACATAAGTTTATATTTTACATGTTATATTGTGTTTTGTTTTACTTACATTTCGTTTGCACTCTGCTTAATTGCACTGTTATGAAGCCGTAGGCACTAAATAAATCCACAACTCCACGACAGCTGACGTCACTGAGGAACGAATCTACTTAGCCAAGGTCAAAGCATGTGCAAGTAGGTTGTGTTTACGTGCACATAACCCGTCTACTGTTTTAAAACTCTTTGGCTTGTATACAAAACTTTGTTAGCAGGATATTCAGTTTTTAATGAGATAGTATTTCTTTAACAAAAAGTGTGAAAAGTATTAAATAATGACGTTAAGGGCCTTTAATGACTGTTTTAGGAATAGTGTAAAGAAGGAAATTTTCTCGCTGAATATTTTTGGGTAACCCGTTGTACCCATTCCCCATTTTCTCCCTCTCTCTTACAATAGTTAAATTTATTTTTACAGGAACCTTAGCTAAGCTCAACAAAGTTTTACTGCAAACGAGTAGTTGACAAACAAATCAACCTATTTTCATTTTTAAACTATAGATTTATTATTGAAATTATTAACGTACCATTCAACATCTTCGTTACCTTCGTAGATACACCTGGAGTAGCAGAAAATGTAATCGAATAAAACCAGTATTAAATTACCTTCCTAACATTGGCCTGGTGTGATTTCGACGAACCCTAGCAAACCGAAATCAGGATTGCTGCAACCGGGGATCGAATCTGGGTTCTCGCGGATGCAAGGTGAGTGTTTCATTCCAGAAACGTAATTCAGCAGCTGCGTATGGAATTTTCTGGTGTTTTTCTTCAGAATATCTCATAAAATATTATGTAGATTAATTGTTTATTGTAATACAATCCTAATGAAATTTATCTTCATGAAGTAGGATAACGCTTTAATTATGCTGTTTCATAGACAAAATTCCTTCACTGTAAAAGTTCTTATTTTTTCAGTATTTATTACCATAACATTATACAATGTCATAAATATTGTGATTTATATAAGGGCATGTAAATTTTTAACTACAGCAAACGTTACGCCTCTGAAAGCAGTTATTAAGTAGTAACATTAATTTTATACGTGGTGTTCTGTATCTTAAATTACGTCTCCAATAATTGTTGGAAATCTAAGTTTTAAGGAATACGCAGGCATCGGAAAATATTTATCCCGTCAAGTTCTTGTAAACATATGTGTTTGCTGGAAATGAGCTATAGTAGCGAGTATTGCTGAGGTGCAAAAACCCATTTTCTCGGGGTAAGTTCTTTTCTTTAATAGTAAATTTTCTGCGTCTCAGCTAGAAATGGTGTTCTGTGCATCCAATAAAACTTGTGTCAATTCATAGTACAACCCCATCATGAACATCACTGAAAGATTACATCAAATGAACATAAAAGTATTTTTGGACATACGCAACTGCGGGAGAATTTTGCCGTATTACAGAAAAAAACAAAAATCAAACACAAAATAAAAAAAACAAAGGAATAAAAGCCAGTAAGCTGTATGCAACATACATAAAACATACCGATAATTCCTGAAAAAATGTAGTAATATCTCAGAAGACGACATAAGAACAAGAACAGATATAAACCACAAAAATTTAATTCCTAAGTTGAATATAGTCGACTGGAGAAGGACGACACAAAAAAATACGACAACGAAAGACAGAAGAAAAAGTAATAATAAAACCAACAAAAATTGGGTGAGTGAAAAAGGTACCAAATTGATGAACGACAACGACAACATAGATAACGAGAGACAAGAATGTATGTGAACACAGACAAGACACAACACAGACAAAAACAGACGAAACATAGTAGGCTTCCCAAGACGACAACAGACGCTATGTTTCGGTAACTGGTTTGTGTTCCCGTCTTAAGGCACATGTACAGACTGAGGAATTCCACCAGACTGACTGTCTGTCTGTTTTGGTTTATTGTGGGTTTTTCTGTAATACGACAACAATCGCCCGAAATTGCGTCCGTCTAAAAAGACTCGTATGCTCATAATACGAATCCATTGCAAGAATAGTTCAAAGGTCACTTCACATCAAGTATTCAATAGTCATTATTTTCTATGTCGTCCTTTAGACAGTTCACTGTCGTCCGAGACAATCATTACAAAACTAAAACATTATAAGTTAAATTAAGTGAAGCATTGGAAAATGTAATTTTACTTCGTAAATGTATTCTTCAGAGAGAAAGTTGACGCGTTCATTTCCACCTGGAGTAATAGGTGATTTATCAGCGAGGCCAGCCCACATACACACACACTTCTGGATCCTTGAGGTAAGATCTGCATTAAGTATTTCCAGACACACACACACACACAGAGCAAGCGTTCCTCGCCTCCGAGTGCGTATTTCTTGAGAGCCTGCCTCGGCCAACACACAGCAACCCCTCCTCACCGCTTCAAGGCTCTTAGGGCGCGGATGTGCGCGGCATTTCAAGCGAGCGGATGTCTTTATGCGTCGAGGGCGGGCCTCTATCGACGGCACTAGTCCCCTCTCGCAGGGCACATATACTGGCCTGGGTCAGGGGTGGAAGGGGAAATGTGTCGCTGGCATATTCCCCATCCTGCTCGCGCCGAGAAAAAGTGTTCTGCCTCTGAGGTGCCTGCCAAGGGGGCGGGGAAAGGGATAAATAATTTATTTCCATGCGACGTGCGATACTTGGGAACCCGCTGCCTGCCAGTTGAATGCGCTGGCGAGGAAGGGTTGAGTGGTTGCGTCACTGGTAGGAAGGTGGGAGGGGTGTTGACGAACCACATTCTTGAGTACGTCACAGCAGAGACGCTCAGCAGACTTGATGTATTGTCCTTAAAGAAACACAAGTCAGATTATCCCTACTGTCTCGCTAGGACTGTGTGTTAACAATTTATAATTTTAAAAAATTGCAGGGTATTATTTGTTAGGAACACTTGACTTTCTCGAACCTAAAGTTCTGCTTCATGAAGTCACAGACGTGTGGGGTCTAACAAACCTTGTTCTGATTGGCACTTAGTGATGTCTCTACATAAAGATACGCTGCCGGTAACCATAAAGCAAAGCAGTGCACGAGCACATTTGACACCGGAACAAAGACGTGCATAAGTAGGCGTCAATGCGGTATGTGAACATCTGCTGCTCCGTTACATCGTCTGTGATTGGATCATTTTAGCCTCACTTGATTTGGCAAATTACAGACGTATGGAATCACAACAGTCTTATTCAGACTACCGCAATCAAATTAGACACGTGACTGAACCAGATATTAGAGAAACATACAGATGGAGCGTGACGTACGTATCAGGACGAGGGGTCTGAAGCCTTGAGACGGAAGGGGCCATATTGGTACCTGAAATACGTTGTTTGTTACCGTAGCAACGTGTATAATGCGGCTGTGGTTTGGCCAACCATAACCACACTTCTCAATACACATACTGGAACAGCTGATTGTATTCCGCCATATTGTAACCTGAATAAACGAAGTCAGCTTGGCTTCAGTATCGGCTGCTAATCTTCCATCTGTACTACTCTCTAAACTCTGGTCTGACCAAAGAAACGCTGCCAATAACCATGAAGCAAAGCTGCCGAAGTGCACGTAGGACACTAAAACAAAATGGGGCAAAAATCTTTTCACGACAAAATCGTTGCCTTAAGCATAAGTATTTTCACTGAAATCAGGGTTCTCTAGTTATTGGTAACGTGTCTATGTACTCACACGTTTCTCATTTAACTGCGTCAATAAGAAAAAAATAGGTTATTGCAACACCACAATTCTGACATTTGCGGATAAAACCCTAAGATGGTATTGTGAGGCGCTCGACACTTAGGTAATCAGTGAGAACCCAAGATGTGAGAGACTATAAACATTCAATCTCTGAGCATAAAGTATGGTTACAGTTGTGCTCGTAAGGTAATGTTATGAAACTGGTTGGTGCAAGAATATTTTCATAAAATCGATGGTCTCTAATTAGTTTTTCTCTTATCAAATTTCGCCAATTTAATAATCATCTGACTATACATCAAATGTAGATTATATGTTGGACATGATATTTTGCTTGTTAACCAAAGAAGCTTATCCAATGACCAATAATGTGTTTCATGCTTGCGAGGAGACGTCATTTATTGGTCTCTAAATATATTTTCAATGTCATTCAGAACATGCATTCAAACTTTGTGAAACCATGTTCTCTTTACAGGACACGGCAACTGGAAGGAGAGACAGAAGTTAAGCCTAAAAATGTGTCTCTAGAAAGAAATTTGCAAGATACTCCTATTTATTGAAACTGGATGTGTCACTATTTTATTTTAGTTCGTTTTGTTTCAAACACTTGTTTCCCTTTTCCTATGTTTTTATTTGGAGTATAGTCACGAGTGGATGGTAGCCAACATAAATTAAGGTTAAGAAAAGTTTGTTGATGTATCCAGGGTTATGGAAGTCGTGACAAATCTACAACATGCATTAATTTATTTTTTAATCTTACGTAACAGATTTTGCAAACATTGTGAATAGTATTTTGTCATATTGTCTCACACATAGGCCTATAACTTAATTAGTTGCTGTTCCTGACTAGCAGTGGTGATTTCAGATGGAGCAGTTTCAACCTACTAAACCCCTAAATATCAATGGAATTTATTGAAAACTGACAGATTTCGATTTAGAGAGCAAATAATCTGAAATTCAATGAGCAACTATCAACATAGTGATATTATATTTTGAAACTGCTCCATAATCGGTAAATAGTCAACGAATTATTAAAGTGTAAAATTGTAAATCATCTTGCCTCACAGTAATTTGTACGGGATTATTACATAAGAGACTGTTGCTCAGAAAAGCATCACTCGGGAACAATTGTCATTCTAAATATTGGTGAAATCAATTTTTCATAACGGTTCTTTATAAATTTTGCCATTCTGCCTTCAAGAAACATTATATTTTCAAATACAGTAGTCATCACTTATTCTATCAACATGTCCTCTTAACCCTAAACGTCCAGGTGAACTTATGAGAAGTGGCGGGAAATATTCGTGAGTTCACCGACATGTAGGCTAGCCTGCAAGAACATGTGTGTATTCAAGCAGACATTATCTGCTAACTGGTTGCTCTATGACGCAGTGATATGGGCCAGCATGTAGTCGCTTCTGTACTATTGGCTAAGCTACTTACAGCAAGTGTCAGATAAGTCACGGGACAGTTACGAAAGTGGAACGAACTTACAGTTGCTGGAATTATATCTTGAGGCCAAAAGAAAACGCGAATTTTTCAGGTCTCTGCATATAAGTTAATAAAATCAAGTAGCAAAATCTTAGCCAATCTTGTTCTTTAAGGTATGAAGTTAAACAGAATACTTATAGC
This sequence comes from Medauroidea extradentata, assembly GCA_003012365.1. Lineage (NCBI taxonomy): Eukaryota > Metazoa > Arthropoda > Insecta > Phasmatodea > Phasmatidae > Medauroidea > Medauroidea extradentata. The sequence goes on along the minus strand of PNEQ01124515.1, from coordinate 48,400 downwards.
GGTAGTGACCGTGCCCAAGGTTTTCGAATACATAGAAGTATGATGTTTCAGCCAGCCAATCGAGGAACTCGAGAACTTTTCCTTTCATTATTTATTGCACAAAAATTAGAAATTTTTGGAAGATTCCCAATGTAAACTGTGAACCCTCGGCAATTTACTTTTGTTAATGGCTGGACCCATTTGACTGCGCCAATTCAAGTTGGAGTGGATTGGAGAGATATCAACGAGACGCCATTCCTGTGGTAATTTCGCCGTCTTGGAAGCGAGAAAAAAAATGTTATGTACGTAATGAGTTTTTGCTATTTTTTTTTAATTCGAAATATTGCTATGAGTTTCTTGTATGTTACTTTTGATAGTCTACATATAATTGGCCTGGTGTGTCCTGTGATTCGTAATTTTAATATGCTCGTCGAATGTTTTTACGCATTAAAACAATTACTCACTCCACACAAACAACATTTTATCTCCGCATTCAGCAACATGCAGAAATAAATAACTAACCTAGAGAATTTTAGTGTTCATAGTTTATAGTATTATTGTCGTTATGATAACTATGAAGTTTTCGAAACTAATACGAATGCATCTCGTGGAGAATTTATTGTTTTGGCGACACAAGAGTCATCTATTACCTAGTATGAGTTCGCTGTGATTTTAGCAATTTAAATGAGACGAACTTGCCATAAGCACGAGCCGTAAAACGTCACGAAACATTAACGGTTGTCATTACATAAATTCCATTTAATGTGCCTAGCTTATACTTCTCAGTGACATCCCAGCGCGAGGGGCGGGTACAGAGCATGGAATAGCCAATAAAACCAGTGGAGCACTGCAGTTCAATCAGAGATTGTCCACGTACGTCAGAGTTACTGGTCGTAACTGCACTGAGAGGCGTCACGGATGCCAGCCAATAGCGTCTCGTTATTTTTCATCTCGTTTAAAGTAAGTGGCCCTTGCGAAGTTGAATCATCGGAGTGCGAAGACAGTCACAGAATCATGTCAGAGTCTCAGTGCCTGAATAACGTTTATTACTCAGCAATCTTGCATCTTGTGTTTGAAATTTAGAAGTCAAAAATATGTGAGCCAATAAAAATTCGCCATAGGAGCAACCATTCTCAACAATACTTGTAAATGCAGCATCATTCTGTTTTATGGTTCTCAATGTTTTGTACAATACGGAATTACAGCTGGTACTGTAACTGAAATGTATGCACAACTCTATATTATATATAAAAACATAGAATAAGTTCGCAAGCCCTGAATTTGTAGAACTTATCCTTGCTGCCACCAGAAAAATAAAAATCCTAATCTCATAATAAGAATTAGTATATTAAATAATTTAATGATAACACCGTGCATTGTAATCTAAGTGGTACAACTATACGAGTTCAATAAATAAGTGATTTAATGTGGTTATTTTTTGCACTTAGTTAGGAAAAACAATGTGGATAGTCACGCTTGACACCAATGCCAATGTAAGCGAACATAAAAGAAATAGTTGAGAATATTGAATAACATTTAATGTCCACGCGTGCGCGGAAACATGTGATTAAAGTTTTGTAGAATTATAGCGAAACAGCTTACACCGTCACATGTTTTTTTCTTTATGGTGAAAATCCCGCGTACAATACAATTCAAAGATCATACAATATGTACGCCTGGGGAGTCCACTGTACCGCAAATCACAACTGTCGGGTTAGCGTAGCTGCAGTTCAATACTTACGATACTTGCATCACCATAGTCTTAGTTTGCTATCTGTGACTGAACCAACTTCCTGTAAGTACTTCAATTGCACTTACTAAACCCTAATTGTGACTACTTCCACATTAAACCACTAACTTCTTCCGATGTTAGACTGAGTTGAAAAAAAATAAAATAAAAAAAAAACATGTGTTACTAATTACCCTATTTTCCTCAAAGTTGGTGCAAACTATAAAAATATGTTAAAATCTATCGGAACTTATATAGAAACTCAAAACAATATCATAGCTGATTTATGTCTTAATATCTTTTGATATAGAGTATCTACAACATTACATAATTGTTAAATAAAATATTGAACAGCAAAATGTCTTACCATCACACTTGCGTAAAATATGTAACATACGACAAATAATTGTGTAATTTTGTAACTTTTCAGTTTTAGGATGTAATTATTAAACGCAGAATGTTAGAAAAAATTATTTGACGTATGTTAGACGGAAGCTGGAAGTGGGTATCCTAGTTTTCCGTACAACTACTCAACGGAAGCAAACATTCGTAACTTGCGAGAACAGATAAAGTTTACTCCAAGGTACCAGTTGCCGCACAATTATTCTCGGTGGACATGAATCTGAGAAGCTTGAAGGCAGTAGACAGCTATGATTGTTGACGATGTGTTACGTTAGGGAATGTTACAAAATGTACCAAGATATTTGAAGACTTTGGTGCTCAATGATGACAGAAGTCCTAAAAGAAGATAACTTTGTGCTAAAGATAATAGTAGTTTTGGAGGAGGAGGTGTTAATGATTGATACAATAAATTATCGTCCTGAGGTAGCAACACGTTTGTCCGTGCATGTTTTGTGAGACATTAATAGTTATAGTTTTGAACTGAGTGGCTTAGACTGAGCTTCAACATGTTGGTTGATTGATGTCAGTACACTTTTGGCAAATAATTAATACCCCGACTATGCCCAGGGGACCACGTGCCTTACAAGTATCCTTCTTGCGTCATTTCAACCATCGTTCTGATAACTGGATGGTATAACAGCCCTTAGCCAACCCCAACCTATAGGACCAGAGATGAATGAGGAATAACAGACGGAGCAGCGACGGATCGCGAGGGCGGGGAAAACGGGAAAACCCTGAGAAAACCCACCGGCCAACTGTAACGACTGCTACGTTTTCCAAATGTGAAAATTTCGGAACCGACATGGCCGGGAATTTAACCCGGATCGATTGGGTGTGAGGCCACCGTGCGCCATACTTTTAGCAAGGTACAATGAAATATTTTATTGACAGTTACAGTTAGTAGGACAGAATGCAAACAATTACTTCCTTTCTAGAGAGTTTTCTGAATTTTAGAAAATATTTCCGTCGTTGTAATATAAGGATAAATACATGTTAACTAAGGTCTTTCAAAATTGAAGGGTCTTGGTATAATCTCATTATGTGTTCTTTACGCATAAAATTGTATATATTTTTATTTACATTCAAATAATGTCAAGTCAAATTCTTCATAGTTTTAAGTGCTTTGTTTAACTGTATTGAAGCCACTTAATTAAATAAGGGAATCAACATAGGATAAAATTAATTATCAATGGACCAACTTTTGAAATTAAAACGGTCTAGTTGTTAATATTGGGTTGTAAACAATTTAAAAAAATTTCTATTTAATCATTTGCTTTGAAATACAAACTTAAACATATATATATATATATATGTATGTATTTTACATTATAATAGAGATAATTTTGGCATGGCTACTCAAATGAAATTTCTCAAATTTTCGTTTTAAATAGATTAGTTGACAAGTAATTATTTAAACAATAAATGAATGTTTATATATGTAGCTGCATTCTGTTAGGCTGCCCTTAAGGGCGCTCAAAGGAGAAAAAAAAATCAAAATTTTATATTTGTATGAAACAACGTTATTTTTGTAGATGTTATTAGACGTACTTTTTCCTCGTACAAAAAATAGCTAAGCCATTTCCCCGTAACAGCATTTCAATGTCTAAATTTTCATAAAAACCAATCAACATGATGAAACAAAATAATTCACAGTATGCACGTCATGGGCTAGGGCTTCTAGTATATAATGACCCAACACAAAATATTTTTGTATTTAAAAAATATATTCTCAAAGTAGAGAAACAAATTCCCAAATTTCATATTTTTTATGTACAATATATTACCAACTTGAACAGGTTTATATATACCTAAAGCCCTGGCCCGTGACGTGTAGTTTCACTGAAAATTACTTCGTTTCATTGTGTTGATTGGTTTTCGAGGGGTGTATAGAAATAAAAACATGCAAAATTTTTAGCTTGAAATGCCATTACGGGAAATCTGGCTGAGATATTTTTTTTGTACAAAAAATACGATCTTCTAATTAACGTATACAAAACTAACACTATTTCATACAAACATAATATTATAATTGTTTCCGTCTGGAGCAGCCTTCATCTGCTCACAACTGTTCGTGTTGTACGGCAGCCAATCATTTACACTGGAGTATGTTGTGTAAAGGAAGATGAAAAGGAGAGCGAAAGACAGGTAACCGAGGCCACGGTGTTCACAGAAGTACGCAGAAGGAAAACAACTTCAATGCCGCTGATCTTGCCGCGAAACTCCAGCGTCAACAGAGGTCGCAGCGCAAATATACACGCGGGCCAGGTAAACAAACTGCTACCGGTGTTAAAGGAAAGTGTCTCGTACAAATATAAACAGCGACAGACGACTGTGGATATAAGGAGCGAAGTTACTACTCACACTTTACAAAATATCAAAAGAAACGAGAAGTGGAAGAGTACTTCTGGGATATTTCAGTCGCTGGAAGGAAACTGGGATAAGGACAAAGTCTTTAGAAAGGAAACAAAACCATGTTTAGAAACACAAGACAGGTTTATTGTGACTTTGGGCTCTGTACACGAGTCTCTTAGCATGGTAGTCTGGATCAGGTTTCCGGCAAGGTCTTTACGCTTGGGAACAAATATTTACCGATTTGTTTTTCTGCGGTAAATCAGTTTTATCCACCTTTACACTACCCCCACTAGTGTTGAAAACAATAAATTCAAGAGCTTACGTAGCTAATATAGGTCTACTGATATACTTCTTCAAAAAAATTGATATCTGCTACTTGTCTGTTATAGTCTCTTTAAAATCGTTAGAAGAGACGAATAACATGATAAATTAAGAATGTTCGTCCAGTAATGTTATATGTTTTTCAGCAATAAACATTATGTGTGTGTGAGTGTATGTATATACTTTATGTATTTATAACTATCAAGTTTAAATTTAAATAAAGTGTATTTGTTTTTCTTTGCTCAACTGTGGAGGTATATTCATAACTTCTTACAATGTTCTGCTATGATGGTAGGTCAATCAGTAACACACAATGTTAATTGCCAAAAAAACATATAACATTACTGGACGAACATTCTTAATTTTACCATGTCGTTCTTCTCTTCTGACGATTTTAAAGGCTATACCTATACTACACATGTCGTAAGACTTTATTAGTCCTTTCGTAAGCTCATCATTTATATTTCTATGTGCAGTGTCATGAAATGTTTATACACAATAAATATATGCACACAAAATCGTAGCGTAGTTGACAAATAATACTATTTTTAAAACAATTCCGTCATTACAATTCTGCTTATCACGAAACGAGTACGTATTTATATATTTACTTTATTGTTTCACACAGTTATTTAAATTTTCGAAATTTCAATGAACTTAATGTGATCTTATCAATTTAGTCGTCATTATTTACGTTCCAGGTATATAATACTTGTTATGGCTTATCTTAATTTCTTACGTATTTTACAGCACCACAACAAACTTAAAACACACAAATTTCATTTCTTAATACTTCACTGTAACTGTGTCACGTCTACTGGACGGACTGTCACAAAGTCTGCAACAAATAATAATAATAATAATAATAATAATAATAGTAATAATAATAGGTTTAACAAGAGTAATTAACGTGTTAATTTAAAACATAGTGATTATATGTGTCGCTTTGATAGAGTTTTACACGAATTCTAAGTGTAGTTTTGCTCTTATACCAGTGGTGGCCGGTCAATGTTTTGAGCTCAGTGCTCTGAATATATGTCCTTCACACCCTCTCCCGCTAAATCGCTATACTTTCTTTCCCTGCTAATAATCGTATTTTTAACTCAACGGTATATAACTTTTGCTTTATATGTATTGAGAAATTGCACTGCGTTTCATGGCAAGCAGTAATGTAGCCAATAAAGTGTGTTGTAAAAAACTTTCAACTTAAAGATGTTATCTACAATGTATAGGTACTCGTTAAATACACAAGCAATGAATACCACTAACGGCAAGTTAGTATCCTACAATCACAGTTTCTGTACATTTGTTCTTACTGCATTCCCTCTGTGTTTCCTCGCGATTAATGTGAACCCGACTCGTAGATAAAATGCCAACAATATCGCATGTGAGACGTCTTAAGACTACATTAGAGTTCGGCTCGTCTAAATACAGACGCAATTTTATAACACACGCGAAGTAGGCCTACGCATATCTTCAGCCCCGCATCCTCATATCATTTTGATACGATTAAATAACTATCCCGAAAACTATATGTAAATAACTCCTTCAATTATGAAAACTAGACGTTTCTTGTTCTTGTACACACGAAAATCAACACATACACTGCGCAGCTCGTTTTATTATCAGCTAGGCCTTAGGCCTGCAATACTTATGATTACAATTACGAAACACGTAAATACAAGTGTGCAGTTCGTACCACGTCACATTCTGAAAACAAACTTGCCACTAATAGACCAAGGACACAAACCTTACAATAATATTTTCCACTTACCGTCAAGCAACACAGAATTTTCACAAAAATGAATCAATATTGTAAAATTCGACTTACCAAATTATCCCATCATAAAGCGTCGGTAATGTATCAATTGCGCCAAAGACTAATAACATAGATTCTACTGCAGTTCGTTATTTATGCACAGTATCACGTCACTGACGCCCCCAACTTACAATAATAATACATAGTGACGTACTATTCATAAAAGTTATTCTAAATCAGCTACACGTCCATGCGACACCGAAAATAACTTTGTTTACAAGTCTGCAATGTACAAACACGTGCGCGACGCGAGCGGCCATCTTTGTCAACGCGCTGACGTAACTGTCGCGCGCTTGCGCAGTAGATAGCAGGGCTACTCTGCTCATTGCACGGAGCAGGTGTTGATAAAGGCGAGGTTCCCGCGTCTCTCTACGCCTCTGGCTAGGACAGGGGGTAGGAAAGAGGAGTGACAGCCGTGCGCTAGTCCGTGGGAGCACCGAGACAGGTTTACACCATAGAAAAGGGTGGCTTACACGAGCGAAATTAATTGAGAAAATTCCATCCGCCTATATGACTTAGCGCAAAGCAGTAGATCTCTTATAAAGAAAGGTTAGAAGTATAAATTGTGTCACATTGCCTGAAATTTAATAAAATTAATTGCAAAATAAATTCGTAAAATTTTACTCAGTGCTACAGCACGAGAGCACGGCCTTACGCACCGCCACTGTCTTATACTATGATAAATAATACCTAATATTTATAAATATAATTGTTAAATGTTTCTAAAATATATTTTGAATACATATTAGGCCTAAACATATTTAAACATCGTATTCATGTCAACATATAATTTTTATTGATTGAGTTGTTACAATTCTTTCACTTGGTTATGTAATACTTATTGACACTGCAGTGTTGCCAGATCTGACCATTCAAATTATACACAAACACTGGTCACATTACACAAAAATTTCAAATTACACTCAGACTACACACATAAGATTGATGCACAAAAATCGCACATATGTGCTGAAATCGCACACATTTTGTGTAATTACACACAACATAGCAACCCTGATTGGTAACTATAGCATTGTTCTCAAGAAATTACAACATATTATATTTAGTGTTCGTGTAAATCAGTTTGAAACTCGTTTATACTTAAGTTTATGCTATGTTCTATATTGACCTATTAATGAAGGTTAAATTGTGCCGAAATACGATATTGCCTGTCTACGTGTTTTTCTCGGGATCTACCAATTCCTCATCCCTATTCTGACGCCCTAACATTGTTGGACCTAACTTCATGTCATTCCAAGGGGCAAGATGGTGCCTAGGGGCACAGCATAGTATATATGCAACTCAGGGTGTGATATTCTGGTCATCGGTCCCTTCCTCATGCGAAGTTTTTTTATTTGTTTGCGAAAATCCCTACTTATTATGTAAAATAATTTTATGAAACTTCAGAAGAAAATATAAACAATGGTGATTACGACAGCAGTAATAAAGTCCTACGATGTACGTGACGTGTATTGCTATATGTTTATAAACCCCGGAGTATTGTAAAGTAGTTACGTGTATTTTCCTTCGCAGAGAAGGCAGCAGTTCTGCTCCCACGCCTCAGGTTGACAGTCAGGTAGGGTGAGTGACTGGAGGTGATTATTTTCACGGCGACTGGAGCAGGCCTGTCCCACGACGAGCTGGATAAAAGGCCCTCTGCTCGGTCCAAGGAGCAATATTTTCGGCCGCCGGCACCGCGTGGGGGTGGGAGTCTTGGGGGTGGGAGTCTTGGGGGTGGGAGTATTGAGGGTGGGAGCCTTGTGGGTGGGTAGCTGTCTTGGGGGTGGGTGTCCTAGGGGTGGGTTTCTTGGGGTGGAAGTCTTGAGGGTGGGAGCCTTGAGGGTGGGAGCCTTGTGGGTGGGTAGTTGTCTTGAGGGTGAATAGTTGCCTCGGGGGTGGGTCTGCAGGGCTTTGTGTGCTGGACAAGGAGTGCTCCTTCAGGCGATGGTCGGCGGCGAAACATCCCCTATCCTCCCACACTCCCTCACCGCCGGGCGTGTGGAGAGGAATCCTTTCAAGAGATAATCGAAGGGCAGTGGCGTACGAAGACGATAACGACCCCCGCCGAGGCGTGACGGCGCCGGTCTGAAGGGATGGCAACGATACCTCTTCTGGCCGAACAAAGGAGCGGAGAAGGACTGCGCCTTTCTTTGGTCCTTCGGTCAAGAGGCGATAAGGTCCAGGTTTAAGTTGGCAGCAACGGGAATGCCACACGCAACTCTCGTTGAGTTTGTGGGAGGAATCGAACTTTCACATCACCTTCAGTATTTACCACTGAGAACAGAATGGTTTGAGCTAAATCGTCGACATAAGTCTAAAAAATTTGAGACAAAATTTTTTCATTAAAGAGAAACTAAAACGATGTCGTGATACATTTTAAAACAACATACTCATGGTTAATCAAGTGTAGACTCGACTGATGTGAATGGGGCTATCTATAAATAACACCAGATATGTTCCTAGATTTCTCTTAATATAGGCCTATTGTGTCGCATTAATTTGGTTGACATAGCTTTGCATTTTCCCATGTCCAGTATTGTACTGAAAGTCGCAATCATTCTGCTTTGGTTGCTGTTAAAATTTTTATTTATTTTACATAACAAATATATTTTCTGCAAAACGTATTGTGTCCTCTACTGTTTAAATAACTGGTTTAGGAATCATCGAAGTTCATCTACAATTGTTTAACAAATTACTTCAACACCTAGAGAATTCTAATTTCAAAATAGACTACATAAATATTGGTTTTTACGCTGAAAGATCAACACTGCTACAGTTATTACTCTTAAATGTAGATACAGTGATGTTGTGTATTAATAGACTTATAGACTTCTATGGATTTTTAAAGAGTCCGATATTACGTAGTTAAATGTATGTATAAATGTGTACTGTTTATGATGTATAGTGGAACCATAGTTAGTCCTGTTACGAGCCAGAATATCTTGCGAGCAGTATAAGACATACCGCGGCGCAAGAATTAAAGGACCTCCTTGTGCACAATTTGTGACTGGTCAGATAGACGTTTCATTTACAGAGAACTTGCATAGAGGACTGAGATTTTATTATTTACATTTTATAACCATTATGTATATAGTACTTATTTATATTGTTTGCTATCAAATTGTAACGTACTGGTGACATACTGATACGTTCTCTTAATAGTAAATCATTTGTGACATACAGACATTTTTGACGTAGGTAGATATTAATAGAAATTAAATAACGTTAGCATCTTTTATTTTTAATTTCTTTATAAATGACCTCCATCCCTCAGCATACCTAGCTCGAAATTGTAACAGTAAATTTCACGTTATTTAAAAATTAATTTTAATAAAATTTGTACCTCATGTTAACAAAGTAATAAATTATATTGTCAGTTACCTTTGTATGTCACTTTTTTCCTTATGTAAATCAATGCAAATGGAAATACCATTAAATGCGTTGTGGGACAGCTAAAAAGTAGGGGGAAAGGAAAATATGTAGTTTATATCAGGGAACTTGAACCAATAATGTAACTGCTATAAAACTTATGCATTTTAAGTTTATAATGGGATATTTTAAAAGGATAGTTCTAAATCTGAAATAGGGCTACACTGAATTGTAAAATTTTTGGGTTGGTACTCAATTTTGTGGAAATGTTCTTGTTGATTTGATGCATTCTGTTTCATTTAAGATAATTTTTAACTTCATATTTAGTTTACTTAGCGGTGCTCCGATGCATTAAGGGTACTTTCCGACTCTGTGATCGAAGGTACTGAAATTGATGCCTGCGAATGAAATAGATGTGATCTTGTAATGGTTTTCTGCAATTTTTCTACGGGAAGGGGGGGAGAGAAACTGGTTTTATTCTCTAGAAATGACGTATATAACAAAATTGTCCAGTTTATCAATTAAATTCACTCATATTAAACAACAATACTTCTAATTACCGCCGAAAGTGTTAGTGCAGATACAACTTGTTTTCAATTTAAACATGTATATTTTCTAGCCTACAGTAGGTTCGTCCACATCTGCTGATTGTTTGGAATACTCAGAAAAAAGTAATACACAGATTGAAAGACTTTCCACCAAGATATTAATGTCGAAATATTTCCGTCAAGCTCCATTTTTGCAATTTTCGGTTGAGAGGAAATATCTATTAAAGGTAACTGGGGGATGTGTAACGCTTCTTAAAAGTTACTTCACATAAATTCCTCACTCACTTTAAACAATTTTCAGATAATAATTTATCGACTTTCGATGCACACCATCCGGCGGCTTGCGTGGATCCTCCACCCCATCCCTCCCTTTTTAATCGATTTTGCATGTTTTTCACGAGTAGCGATCGTTTATTTCCCTTTTAAAATTGAAACATTATAACATTTGTGTGTCTACGAAAAGTACACAACCTTAAAACATTGTCCCAAAAATTTATTAAACTCAGCACACTGCTATGATCCACCCCGGTTGAAACACATGTTCTCAGCGTGCGATAAGTAAGGCTGAACCACTGCAGCTGTGATCGTTGTGGCAGCGGCAAGGTTCGACATGGCGACGCGACCTACAAGAGCGATGTCACCTCGAGGGAGGAGATCATAGTCGCTGTCCAGATTACTCGTTCCTCTACACGTCGTAGGGCCGAAACGGCCTGAGGTGAGGGGCAAGGTCGCGGTGCCGACATCCAGAGAGGAGGGGGGTTAGGTGCTCGAGGGACTTGAGAGGACACTGGGGACTCCGGTGATGTGGTCGTTATTACAATCTGAACTCATATAGAAGTAACTCAATCATCATACACTCCGGGTTTACTATACTGCACTCTCCCCTAATTAGGACTACCAGGACTTAAGTATTTCAGGCTTAAAGAGGAAAGAAAAGCGATATCTTCTTCCAGTGGGGTCTGATGTAGTTTCTTTTAGCATAGTAATTGTTTAATGACATGCAAAGATATTGATTGATGGTTGTAATAATTATAGGCTGTAGTGTGTGGAGATTGCCTACCTTTATTGAGCCCAACACCTATTTTGTGACTTAATTAATGGAATATTCAATATAGTTTAAGTCACAACAATTCTTACGCCTATTACATGATTATCGGTCTCTAAGGTTAGAAATAACCGCTGGACTTCAAACCATGCTTCCTGCAAATAAAATTATTTGTCTACAGCCTAACAGCAAAGACAACAATAGCAAGGTATTGCACGTCATTTGAGTGGCTCAGGCGTAGATGTGATAATACATGGTCGGTAACACCCTCAACGATCCGTAGATGTTTGCCTCTTACAAAAGCTGCTCACTAAGAGAGCAAAATTAACGTGTCGTTTGGCAGAACTTCGTTCTTTATTCTGAAACTGTTCAGGACGCGTAAGTTAGCCTACGTCTGCTTAGGAATAACATTCAAAGACCGTTACACACGATAATACCCATTTCAGGTTCTCCATGTATCTTATAAGTTATTTTTACGCTGCCGAGGATAGGACAAACGTTTTTTATAGCATCTATGTGCGAAATTCTAAGCCCAGGGTACATCAGAAATACATAGGCATGCAGAATAGACATTAATTTTTAATATTATCATGCATTGATAGAAGCCACAGAATGTTTCATAGAGGAGCGTTGTCTGCGAGAAAACTACACTCAGTTCAGAGACTTGCGCCTAGAGACTAGGCCCAGGTGTGATGTCCATGCTGTGTCGTCCTTACCGCTTCTGCACTTCTAGGCCTCTAACACTCAGTAAACATCCACCCAGGCAGCCTCCTTAAGAGTGCCACTTGCCACGTGCTTCTTACACATAGCAGTCTCTCCTTAAATACGATTTTACAAAATATATTTCACATGCGCGCTTTTAGCCAAAGTACGAATATAAAACACTTACAACAAGGACGGGATATTGTTGCTAAAGACACCACGTCATAATATGAAGCCTTCCAACTTAGCTAAGTACAAACTATTCTAGACTATCGTACATAAAATTGTGCTAACCGGATGAATGTGAAACTCAGAATCGTAAACTGATCTTCGCTGCTCATTTCCACCAATTATATTATGTAGTCACGGCTTAAGTGTTTAAGTGCGATAAAGTCATAATTTTATATTATATGAGATAATGTTAGTTTTGTAGACGATACTTGTGAGTGCAGTTTCGTCTTAAGAAGTAATTTTAGCTCACGTAAGTTTTCTCATAACGGTGCGTCAAAGTCAGAATTTGCATGTTCTGTTGCCATGCAAATAGTGAAATCTAATTTACTTACGTATGTGAAATAATTCACAGTGAAATAACATACTACGGGATACGTAATAAAACATTTGAAAAAATTCTGCGAACTGTTTCTGTATTTTTTAAAAATTGCTGAATTTGCAACTTTTTATCTGTACTTTAGCTATTTCTTTGAATTCAAAATATTACGTCGCGGGTTTTTTAATGTTTTATTGCAATACCTCGTATGATGTAAGTTCAGAGTGAATTACTTTGTTTAAGTCGATCAGTTCGTTTTCATTATTTGCAAGGCAGCGTAATAAGCAAATTTTGACTTCCTCACCCCGTTATGAGAAAACTATGAGAGCTAAAATTGTTTCGTATGAGTGAAATTTACTCACAAGTTTCGTCTACAAAACTAACAATATTTAATAAAGATATAAAATTACGATTTTGTCGCACCTTAAAGTCATATGGTGAAGCTGTATCGGCGTAAATCTTGCACGCTAGTTCAGTACTTGGCTCGTAGCGATGTGGTATTTGAAGCGCACTACAAGTTCTCCCTTATAGCTTCCTCGCTTGTAAGCCTCTACGTGAAGGTAGGCAACCAGCTTAAGAAGGATGTAAAGTTGTACAGAAGTGCAGCGTGGTCAGCAATGTGGTGCTACACCCTGCAAGTGTCGAGTGTTCCTGGGACCGCACATCCCTAGGGCGGCTGTACCAGAGAGCCAGGACAAACCACAAGCCACCACGCCGTTGTACAAGCGGCCAATCGGAAGTCCCGGCGCGGCGCTAATTGAGGCATTGTGCCGCTGGGACCGCAGCGCCTCTGGCGGGCGGCTGACCGCAGCTCTGATTGGTGCCTTCCTCGCAGCGTGGGCATTAACCTTCGTGAGCTCCCACTGCACGTTCTTCTCAGTAATATGGCCACTCATCACATACATTAATAAACAAATAACGGCATATTTCGTGGGTTACTGACTTAGGGCTAGATTTCACCACACATCTGTTTACTCAAGAAAAATATTTTTTGCTCTTTGGTTTTTTTTTTATTTTACAGTGTTGAACCGTCAAAAAATTTTAATTAATTATCTTTGATTCATATATCCTCCATGACTTGTCAATCGATTGGTAAGTAAAATCGACAATTTAAAACAAATGCAATATAAAAGTTTAAATTATAATTATAAATTCTGTACGGAAGATGTAAATAAATATTAAATTATCCACAGTTATATAAAAAGATATACTTTTTTTTTGTATAAATGGCCAGTTGGTTAGATGCCACGTACCTTCGTACAGCCAGTTCAAGGCGAACTGAGAACAAAGACAGATCTATCTATTATTTCCTTCGCCCGGGACAGAAATAGTTTTTAGGTAACTGTGTTCTCGTGTATCTACCTCCACCCGCCAGAATTAATTATATCGTGCACAATTTGTTCTTCCACCATGTGGTTTGCGGCAAGATCCCCCAAGGAAAAAAAATAATAGTTTTAATGGGCAAAAATATCCATATTTAGTAAAAGCCAAAAATGTGAACATTGTACGATTATTTATTTTTTTACATTCCCATTCCGTTCCGCGCCTTCTACATAGCGATGCTCGGGGCTAGCTGCCCTTACACCCCCCCCCTACAAATATTCGTCCCTGGAGAAGCATAACAAGTTTTGTATAACCTTGTCATGAATTATAAATAAACATGTGCTTTAATATTTGCCTTGTAGTTTGAATACTTACGCTTAAGTTCATTACATATGCTGCTTAGTGTAAACAAGAAGCCGAAAATTAAAAATTTCTGAAATGGAATCATAACTTAGCTGTCAAAAGGTCTCATTTTACCGTGACTAGTCTGTAATTCATAATTTTTCATACTTTTAACAATTAATTAAAAAATTCAAAACAATTACAAGAGGGGCAGCATACCCTTGAATATTTTATTTAAACGCAACTTACCGCATTTTCTATTTGATATAGTTACTATAATTCGTGTGTACAGTTTTGTACAACTTGGGACACTGTATACAGTTCTGAGAGTATGTACAGATTATATTGTGGTACAATGCCAATTACAACGCAATACAAAATCAATTGCTCATACGGTAAATCCTGTACCCAAGGTTCGTTTTATAATGAAATATTTATCGACTGATATTCCGTGAAATATGCCCAATACATATATTGTGATATTTGAATGATTTTGACAGCTGGGGTATACGACGTACTGAGCTGTTTTATTGGATGCACGCATTACAAGCCAATATTGCTGAGTCACGGAAAACCCACTGGTAATCTGCCTGAGTTGCTCAGATTGTTGGTATGCCTGAAGACAGGAACATACTCCAGACCCTGAAATATATCATCTGCTGTCGTCGAAGTGAGTCTACTATTACTATCTGTGTTATATTCGTTGTACCATCTTGTCTACAAACATTTATGTAGCTGTGTTCATTTATGTTGCCCTCGTTGCCTTTGTACTTCATTGTCGACAATTTCATGCGCTCGTTTCGTCCTGGTTGGTTTTGACTTACTTTTTTTTTGTTTCAATTTTGTACTGTTTACATTACTTTTTAGAATTACTTGCATGTTTGTTGAGTACAGCCGTTATGGCCCGAGCTTCTTCGCATTTAACGACAATAATTTTTTAAAGCATAAATGGGAGCCTATATCCTAAAGTCGCTTCGTAACTTTGTTGTGACTGATTTAAAGTGTATACACTAATTTTGTCGAGTCCGAAGACTGCAAAATAGTTGCTAATGAGTTAATAAACGAAATTTCATTTTAATTGATAAATTAGCTCTACTCATCATACACTTTGTCTCGAAAAATTACATTGCACAGTAAAACAAATTTGCAAAAAAAAAGATACGAAGCCATTTTACGATATCCACTCTCGTATGCATTTTAAAATATAATTCCTTCGTAAGCAGAGAAACTCGGACCCAAGTCCTTAATCACGTTATATATACTGTAGACTGACAATAATGTGTGTGGCAAATAAATGATCAGACTTACTGTTGGAAACGATATTCTGTACAGAAATAAAATAATGAATTTTTATGAGGCAATGTAAGAGCTTTCAGTGCTGTGTATATTAGTATGTTCGTGCAGCTGCCTTGTACTGCACTAAGTGTATGTGGTTGTTCGACCCGGCCTAGCAGATGGCAACAGCGAGGCATAGTTTAGGAAACGTGTCATTACTCAGGCGGGTGTGCGTGATACGCCAGCTCGAGGCAGCTCACTGCTAATGGCTGATGTCGCAGATAAGTCTGCCGACTGATCCCTACATTGCTAGCAGTACACCGTCATTTATAATACCTCCTGACTATGTATTCATTTATTTATTTATTCACAGCCAAATTCTGCAATACACAGGTTTATAATTGACAATGACTTATACATAAAAATAATGTATAATTATAGTTACAAATGTACATATATTGATTGCAGCTGCACTATAGTAATGGAATATTAACGGTGAAAATATTCATTATCTACAGTTGAACAAAAATTCCACACGAAATATAAAAGTAGATACTCAAAATTTTGGAAAACATGTTTGGCACTGCATAGGCTCAGTAGCTACCTTGCGTGCATATGCGCAGCTTTGATTCGTGGTTATTAAGGGCGCCGCCTACCTGCGCGTGAGAGGCTCAAAAGCGACACAAAGCAGTAAGGTCGACCTTGAAGCGCGCATCAAATACCGCGTCGCCTCGACGAGCCAAGCGGTGAACTAGCGTGCAAGCTTCCCGCCGAACGGTTTTTATAATGGGACATTAAGCGGTGACCATATAATTTCATTGGTGGAAAGTCTGCAACTTAGTCCAGTGCAGGTCGCAACCTGAGTTTCACGTACATCCGGTTAGTACATTTTGAAGTGCGGCTGTCTAAAAAGGCCGTTTTCAGCCATGTTGAAGGACTGAAAAACAGTGTTTTTAATGAGCGTGTCGTCTCAACAATTAGGTTCCGACCTTGTCTGAAGTTTGTTTTCTTTTCGTACGTTGGCACAATGGCAACCCTGCCAGGAAGGGTCATTTTAACACTTCTATAGTCTAACCAACGGCAGTGGATTTCCCTGATTCGCCGATTTGTAGGGCACAATAACGAATCAGGTACAGCCAATGCCTATGGAGAGCTAACAGAAGTGTTAGTATGACCCTTCCTGGCAGGGTTGCCAGATCTAAGGGCGCGGCCTTCTGCTAAAGACGGCTATGGTTATGGACAAGTGAAATTCAAACATACCGCAAGTTAACTACAGCAAATACTTTTTACAGTTAGTAAAATTTCAACAGATTAGCTTTTTTTAATCAGAACGATTTAAGACAAAATAGTATTCAATTGGTAACGTCTGGATAAATACTACATTCAAGCGCAAACATTTGAACAAGCGTGCAGTTCTTGCTCCCTTTGTCTTTGCATGATTGATGACTGAGAGTTTACACTGGCATTTCATTGGTTGAATTGCTGATGAATAATGTTTCAAGATTTGTGCGGCATGGTTAGCAATACTAACTTGCTTGAGTTCCTGGTTTTTACATGCACAGAATGACATATAAATTTTATTTTAAATACTAGCAGAGGAATGAATGTTACATTAATATCTCGCCAGGGAATTATTCTATATCATTAAATTGTAAGGCGGGCTGAAAGACGTGATCTAATGTCCGCATGAATTTTATTTATTTTTCATGTTTAAACATTTCAACACAAAAATTATCTTCTAACCTAACAAATTATGAGCGATATTTTCTAATTTTAGTAAACTAAACGTATGGTTTGAAAATTATCTTCATTATTGATTTAAAGGGAATCAATTTATGGTTTCGAGGCATTACTGAAATGTATGTCTCCACTATAAATTAAGCTTGTTTGTCGAGAATTTTTTTCCAGTTGCCCATCTTATGGGAAGAACTAAGTGTTTCAATTAAGACAGTTAGATTCGCTGATATCAATATAAATACTTCTCAACGTCTGTCGTACACCATGTGGATGGCCCTCTTCATGCAAAAATATTTCTGAACCGGCTGAAATGTGTATCTCGCGAGACTTATTGCGGCTCCAGTGAAGCGGAAGCTTATGGTTGCTTTGAAACTACGAAGAGGAACTAGTACCAACATTTGGCCCTCAATAATACATTTAATAAACCTAGTTGAGTTTTTAAAACCATATTTTTAGAGGCCGGAAAATTTCACGGTTTCACAGACCAATAGAATTGCCGGCAAGAATATTTGTCTACTCAAGTGGACAGCAGATGTTCATTGGCTGTTCGCTGACACAGTGATACCAAGGGATTGGACTTGAATTTTGTAGCTAATTTATTGTTAGTTAAACTACTCCCAGAAGGTGTGAAAGAAGTGAAGGGTCAGTACAAAAATTAACACAGATTTACAAAGTTATTTGAAATCAAGCTTGTGCCCATATCTAATTTTTCGTGAGAGGTAGGCCTATCTTCATCTTTTCTGCTAAAATATTCAATTCAGTTGTGATGATGAGTGATGAGTAGAGATGGTCAATTTTCGCGAATTCAATGACCTGCATGTTAGAATCAAATATCCTATGCATACTCAAGCCCTGTCCATTCGTTCATTGTCTGTTTTTCCACTGATTAGCAGCTAGTTGACAAATGGTCGGGACTTGAATATGCGTAGGATATTTGATTATAACATGGAGGTAATTGAATTCGCGGAATTTCACCGTCTCTAGTGATGAGTGAAGACCTGAAATATTCACCTTATCGCTTAGGTTCAAGCTGGACTTCAAGCAACTGTAAGATGGTGTAACTTTCGCAACTGGTCCTTGACTTATTTGATACGTCTTACAAGCCGCCAAGCCAATAACAAAGAAACAGTTAAACGCAGACCTACAGCGAGTAGCCAATGAACACTGTTGTCTGCTTGAGTATATATATATATATATATATATATATATATATATATATATTCTTGGAAGCTAGCCTACGGGGCAGTGAACCCACGATTTTTACGGTCTCTAGTGAAGAGGAATGGTGTTCTGCCCGAAGACCTGAGCTTGGTGACGACGACAACGTCGCCCCCCGAGGCCAGGGTCATTCTTCGATGGTTCGCCACTGCCTTCAGCAGTATGGCATTGAGACAGCGACACATTACTCAGTCCTGAACCCACAGGGGCAACTGTAAATATTGACCTTCACTGCCGGGAATCAAACCCGAGACCCTTCGTTCACCAGCCAGGAGCTATAAACACTGAGTCAACACTAAAAAAAAATTATAGCTGCAAGTGCCATACTTCTGTTAAATATGGACAGTAAAACAGTTTGGTTGTCGGTACAGCTCTGGACAGTTCCATAAACAATCTGTTTTGTAGAAGTTACCATCTGGTGTGTAAAAGCAAGTAGGCTCTTAGTTTCTTCTACAAAACAGAGTGTTGAAGGAACTGTCCAGAGTAGAACCAACAACCAAACTGTTTTGTTGTCCCTATTTTAACACAAGTATGGTACCTACAACTATGCTCTTTTTTCAGTGAAGCGGACGAACAAAATTTAGACGTAATAAATGGTAAAAGGTCACACCTAGGTGTTATAGGGTTGTTTTGTAAAACTTCATGTTTATATAATTTTCCAACTACAATTTGTACAGCGTAACTTCCCGTTGTCTGCGTGGCCTGAGCGGAATACATCAAGCGGAGTGAAGGCACGCGCGCGTTAATATCACCGCGGCCGATACCCACACTAATGCACCCACGCCACTGTCGCTATTGAAATCGTTCCGCGAGACGACAGAGGGGGGAGGTAATATTTTTAGTCCCCCGGAGGCTCAATAACACTCGCAGGTAACCACGCACTAGCGTGTGTGTTCGTGCAGGCGAGAGCACACACAATGCCTCGTGCGGCCTTTCCCGAACAACTCCTTGTTCCGGTACACAATCACCGCTTTGTCCTGTCGGTCGCTGTATTTTGACCCCACGTCGCGTCGTTGCATGAACACACATAGCTGATGTATTCCGAGACGAGGTCATAGGTTACAGAGCACTCTCCCCTTCCCCTGCCGTAATTTTCCCTGCCCTGAACATCGCACAGTTACATGAAATCGTCCTGTGAATATACTGACATTTAAATGACTATATCTGAGTATTGCGCGAGATACATTTTAATAAATACATGTATGCATAATTTCTTCACTTTCTTGGTATTTTATATGCTAAATGTTGCAAATAAAGTTCTCGTGTGGCCATAGTGAGGAAATAAAACTTTTTGGCCACCACAAAATTGTTTGTCATTATTAGAGACATGCGAAATTCGTGTTACCTACTGACAGCTGACTAGACTCCAAGTGACTATAGGCTTGTTCGACGTCTCCCGCTGGCCGATATTGTCGTGACTTGCCGCGGAGAATGCTTACACGGTAGAGAGGCCAATCTCTGTAAAGACGTAACACGCGTAAATGACAACACATAAAAGTTCGTGGCCAATTGAATCGCAGATTATGCTCTGTTATGTATAGGAAAGCGAAGTTTAGTCTGCTACCAAATTATAACGCGAATTTTGCATGTCTCTAGTCATTATGGACCTCGGATTTCTTTTCTGTGACCGCAAAATGTTTTTGCTGTATCCTGCGAAAAGTTTTGCAGTTACTACAAAACTGTTGTAAGCACTGCAAAATAATTTGTTGATACGCACTTTTATAAAACATTTTGTCGCCGCCACAAAATCGTGTTTGATTTGCAGCAATAAACACTTAAGAGACCCAGTGTATAGAATTATCAAGTTTCTTCTCTTTTTCTCAGAGTTATATGGCATATGGAAACCTCGTTATTGAGCGTTATGTCTGGTTCGTATCTTTATACTCCAAACCCACAGCTCATGTTATGCTTACGAAACATTCACCGGGCGATCCTTAGTACAAAACGGATAAAATTATTGATATTGTTTATCTATTAATACATAAATTTATCTAGATCTGAAGAAGATAAATATTAAATGCTAGTAAATCATTTCATATCTTCAGCACTCGTACAGTGAAAACTACCTCAACTGTAATTTCCGTTTACTTGTACTGAAATTAACACGAGTTCGTTTGTAAATAACACCTTGCGAAGTGGCACAACGGTGGCACGTTAGACTTGGTTTTGAGAGAATCCGGTTTTGGTTTTTACCACCGGCCACCCTGATTTTGGTTTTTCATGGTTTTTTGGAATTTTACCCGGCGAACCCTCGTATTGTTCCTTAACAAATGCAATGGCAGGTTCCTCTCCCTGCCTCTGGCTTCGTGTCAAGTTGTGTGTTGCTGTCGACGAGACGTACAGCCTACTTTCCTTATATTTTAAATAATATATAAATAAACATATGAGGGAGAGAGAGAGAGAGAGAGAGAGCGGAGTAATTTACTGGATCACTGGCTTCTAGACTAACATCACACGCTTGTATTCACTAAAAAACAAATTAATCCTCTTTATTTTTTATATTTAAGTGGTGATCCATGATCGGGCTTACAATTTGTTTCAATTTTATGACCGGCTTAGATAATCTCCGGGATTTGTCAAGTAAGCTGTGAGATAAGTAAGATTCCACTACACACCTGTTGTACAAATTATTTGTTTTTAAACCGTAATATTTGTTTTAGTGCATAAATAAAAAATGCTTGCTTGAAGAACCAATTTAATGTATGTGTTCTGTAAAATGTTTGTACTAAATTTTTTATAAGCGTTAAATGCAATTTGCAAACGGCGATAGAAAAAAATGTATACAATTATTATTCTATCACTTTTTGGAATCCATATGGCTTTGTTTCTGTTAATGTTGTGGCCTCTGTAGTCGCTCCCGTAAATAAAACAATTTTTCCTTTTCAGCTGTTTCCCGTTGCAAAACAATGAATATGTTATGGTTCCAGAAATTACAGAAAATCGATTAAGTTTGTATCTATGCCTTGTCGTGACAAAAAATTTTGGTACATCGACTGGAACAGAAGTTATCGAGAAGAAACAGATAAATCCAAGGTGGTAGGTATCAATACCCCTTAATATGAATGTAAAAAGCACCTCTTAATAAACGTGACTTACAACACTATCATTCTAAGCCCTTCAAACATTATTTATATTGACTTCAGGTGGTAGAACCCGTGCATTTTGCCTGTTACTTGTTAAACTGAAAGGTAGAAAGTAAGTAGGGTTTTAAAAGTTCCCATTTTATCCCAAGTCACCTATATGTGGCACAGTCCATTAAAAAAAACTCAAGTTTATGATGAAAATATTTGGAATTTAGACAAATAAATCACCGTCGGCTGATGAATATCTACCTCATCATTCATCCACATAACACCAGTCACGTAATTCTGCCAGCATTATGTCTTGTGGCTCTCTCCACCTCACAACTCATCTAACATCAGACCAGTAGGTAACAACTTATATATCTGCTTCCCTGAAGATGACAAGAGCAAAGCTTGTCGAAATGTTGGAACCAACTTCGACCTTGACGCAGCTGACACCCAAAAGCGAAACTGTTTCAGACAATGCGCGCGAAAGTCTGCGAACTAATTTGAAATATCCGTCATTATATTCTTACTTCTTTGCTGGAAGGTCAGTTTAACTCATGATAAAACTACTTAATGTGACAAACTATTTCACGCCGCTTTCTACTTTAAACAAATATATTGCTGATATACAATGTACGACTACTTAAAAAGAAGGAATTAAAAATATAATTTTTTTCTTAACAAGCAAATATTGCAATGTTTTCCCGTATTTGTGAGGGTGTCTGAAAAATGACTTAATGTAGCCTATATTTTATATACTTTATTCTTCCGTTATCGCAAATTTGGAATTTTTTAAAAATGATTTAGATGTTTTTAATTATGAACTCTTAAAATATTACAACTTTTAATATTTATGTTGTTAAAAGTGGTACACAAGGACAATAGGTTGAACTGTTATGCCTACCAAGGTAGCCGTGACAGGGTTAGAAACAAAAAATTGCAATAAATAATTTGCATTATGTGGAGTACAGTAACTGTCAGTTGAGAGCCTTTTAGATTATAATTTTATTTAAATTCTTATAACATTAAATATGTTTTAATGTGTATAAATGTTATAAATTTTTATGTTATGTATAACTTGAGGTTTCTTTGGTAATTTCGCAATACTTTATTTAAGGAACTAATTTATAAATAGCTCTAATTGTAAAGTAATTACTTTCATACGTTGATTCCCCCCCCCCCCGTTGTGAATTCTGCACGGGGAGTGAGAGTGGTAGGGTGAACCGGCCTCTCCCTGGTACAAGTCTTCATGTGGGGGTGAGGAATTGGGGTGGGGTGCGAGGGACAGGCGCAATGTGGTGGTTTAAGAGCGAGGGTACTTAACGGATTGCACTCCACCCACCCACCAGTCCTAGAAAGGTCTCCTGAGCTTTTAAGTGCAAGCAGGAACTGGAGCGTGGGAAAGTCTCCACACGACGACTCCTGGTTAGTCTTCGTGCTGCGGGCGTATCTCTGCACACAGGTCTTCGCGTATATGTATCACCTTCATTCAACTTTCCATGTCGCTGTGGCCGTGTATCATACGTGTGGACCTGCTCCAGCAAGTCCGAGCTTTCACATCTACCGAGCTGGCTTTATTCTTTATTGATTGTGTCTAGGCAACACTCGCTGTCAGGTATGTTTACCACAGATCTTATTCCTTCGATCTCTCAGTCTCCGCCTCCAGTACCTGAGCCCAGCGTTCACAATACAACACTACTCACATACTCTTCCTGGTGATGACATAGTTTCCCGAAATCTCTCCAGGCGAATACTGGGCTTGTTTCTTGTCAAAGGCCATGGCCTATTCCTCTTCTAGCTTCTGTCATTGTACCAAGATGTGTGTCGACGTCTATAATGATCTTGCTGTCGACGAGACGTAAAGCCCACTTACCTTACCTTACCCAGCGATGATCAGCAGCAATGATCAACTAAAGGTTCCATTTCGTTCACGCTAACTTTGCCCACACAGATTGCCTGAACATGTAATATTTTTAGCTGTTGAAGTACACACTTTACAGTCAACATGATTAAAAGTAGTTACCACATCAACTGCCAACAGTGACAGTGCATGATGTCTGGTCACCTAGGCCTGTACATATACTAAGAACTTTGAAATGTGCTCACTTGCATAATTAGAACGTACGTAGACTGCACAGTTGACAGTGGCAAAGCAATGAACCAGCGTGTGACGGGCATAATGACTGATGGTAGACCTTGTTGGAAGACAGTGTATCTGTGCTCAACTACACGGCTCCTATGTCGGCTCTACGTCAATGACTGGAAGCACATTCCTATCCGGACATGCTCATGTCCTTCTGTCGGTACTTCATTAAGATCTGGTGCGAGATATATTGTCTCTTGAATGCATACTCCTCTCTGCAATATCACTCCTCTGTGGGGGGTCATTATCTCCCCTTCCTCTTCACACAGACACACACTCGTCCTTCTTACGGCTAGAAATAGGGAGTCTCTGATCTGAGATGAGGCGGCATTGCTGAAAGCTCTAGTATCTGATTGGAGATTGACTCGTGTGTTGAAGGAAGGTTTATTAATGCGTATTTAAGGGCTATTCACAGCCCGAAGGAGCACTCTGAGTCCTAGGGGCAATGCCGGATCGTATTCACAAACAACTTTCGTAACCGGGAACTACTGGGCATTTCACACGTCCCTGTTTCCTAAATAAATTGTATCTGTGGTCAAGGCTAAGTTTGAACATTGAGCACCCAAGATATTTGCGCCGCTGTGTATGATGAGGAATGTTTTAAAACTGTCCCATTATTTACTGCTAAATCAGGAGATTAAACTGTAAATAAGTTCATTAATAATGTTAAGCGTGCCGCCTGATTATCCCAAGCTTTTCAGCACCTTGCAAAGGCCTTCAATTCTCCGTCTATCTTGTCTTGACGTTTAACCCGCCTTTGGGTATTTTATCTCTCTGTTTCATAATGAGTCAGTTTAACCTCAAACAATTCAATGTGCGTATTAACTATTTCCTGGCCTGGTCTGGTCTGTAGAGGTAGTTTCAGTGACACTGCACATGTGGCATTATACGAGAACACCTATATTTGGCTAGGAATTCAGCTATGGAAAAGAATTAGAACCAGGGCTAAGATGCAGTTATAAAATACAGGGTTTTGTAAATAGTGGGGACAATAATGAATAGTCTTTATAATAACAGTCGTGTTACTTGTAAGATTACAAATTGTGATGGTATGCATTTTAATCACACTACAAAAAACTCAACACACTTTTGAGAATTTCGAACAGGATTTTTTGTGGTGCGTATAATGTTAACAAGACATTGCAAACAACTTTCTAGAATTTTAAAATACACATCTGCGTGCTATACATGAGAATACTCAGTAATATTTCAGCAGCAGGAATGTAACAATATAGACTAACTGTAATGTATCTTACCTGAAATGTGGGCCTGTTTCTGTAGAAGGCACGCTCTTTCCAGAATAATTTCATAGGCCTCCCCGTGAAACTATGCTTTCTTAATGATATTTTGTTTGAAGTTCTCTTTTCTTCCCCGCTTTTTCGGAGGCGCAGCATTGGCGAGTTGGTATGAACATGGCACGAGTCTTCGACTCGTGCCTATTTCGAAACCATTGTGCTTGTAAAGGCACTGTTTCTCTCATACACAGTAATGTGACACATGCCATTTTTACCCAGAATTTATATGTAGTGCTAAATAATATGGTGGTGGTACAAACAGCATTTCGTCAATTTTGTGACTTTATCAATGTGTGGTGTCCCAGAGCACGTGTGTCAATGTTTTCGTGCATGTCTACTGTTGGTTGATGATTCACATGAACTTGCTTAGCAAACAGTGAACTGATCACGTATGTAAGTCACGTGCGCAAAGTTCAGAATCCAGCTTCTCTTACAATATAACGAGCTCCTGCGGTTTGCTGGTTTGCAGTTTATATAGAAGGCACCGCAATGGTATTTTCGTATGTACACTTATATAAACCTTGGTGGTAAGACACTCACGGACAGACAACATTTGCGAGGTACATCTCTGATTTCGAACAAATAGAACCACTTAAAAACATATTCTTCGAAGCTTTAAACTGATAAATATAATTTGTAGTAACGTACGTCATTAAACCTATATATTTTGTTTTACTTATTTTATTCTTAAAATATTTTTGACAACAGTATAATTTGACTTGTTGTTAGGGAAGTAGGCTATATAATAATTTCTCGTATGACTTGCCTATACAAATCTACACAGTATATTAGACTACTGAACTTTTATGTTGGCCACACATTTTTTGTTACCATTGCTAAATGCTTGAAACAAAAATTTCCTTCGCGTATAACTACATTTATTGTCTCATCAAAATAAGTGCTGTGAAAACTAAAATGAGATTTTCAAGTGCGCTGCATTATTCCGTTTGAAAAAATAAACGACGAATAGCGATAGCGATTAATATTAATCTATTATTAATGCTTTCACTCCATTTAGACATGCATATATAATAATCTTTACTGATTTAAACTTATTTAAACTACCGCAGTTAAATAATTAGTTATTTATTAGAGATTGGAGTGTTTCGGTAGTTTTATTGAAAACACGTTAGTTATTTTTTCTTCGTAAGTCATTGCAATTTACTATCAGGAAGTTAACTGCCCCAGTGGGAACACGAAGTATGTCAGGCGTTGATGAGCCTTCGGTGGTTTGCAATTGACCTCCGCACGGATGGACGTGAAGCTACAAACACAGCGTGCAGTACTGAGCTCCGGGAAATAGCATTACATTTCATCTTCCTGACCAGGAATCAAACCCGAGATCATTGATCCACAGACTTTAACCACTCAGGCAGTTGATAGGATTTTTAAAAACATAGTCTTTACATTTGCTAGTACAGCTAATTCTCAGACACGAACTGCCAGAATATTATCAAATAACAAACTTAAGGAAACGCCTACACAATATAGAGATTTATGTCACAGCACGGAAATGTGCCAGCGGCAAATAAACGACCAGCTGAGACATGAGTGTGCATAGAACTGCGTAGACTTCATTATGATTCAATAAACAAGAGATGACTTTCTGTCCCACACAAACATGCCCTAGCATTTCCACCCCTAAGTGTGATGTGGAAAGTGGTAGAAGGGACACATAGAGGCCTTTACAGCTAATATACTGCTGTCCATTGGCACGCAGTTTAAGACTCAATGAAACTATAGCTTGTCAATTAAATAAAATCCAACATACCAAAAAAAATCTCGGAGATCTGAAATTATGAACACGACGATCTTCTTAATGTTATCAGCAAAACAGTGTATACGTAGAATTAATAACTCTAAAACGTAATTCAGTGAAACGTAGTTAGATAAATAATATCTGCGTAAATGTGTAAGTAAAACCTCACAAAATTAATTAAAAATGGTACACATGTTGAAGTCTTCAAATTAATTTACATCCAGGAAACACTAGAGAAAGTTGGAACTGCAGTTCAGAAAATATAGCGGAAACTGAGTTAGAAATTCTGTGAAAAGGTATAAGGTAAGGGGCGGGCAGCACGTCAAAACATAAAACAGCATTGTGTAAAATACGTTAAGGAGAGTTTAATATTAACAAACTACATTTATGGTAACTCAACTGGAGGTGAACTTCTTACTAAAATGAAGTTATAGAACACAAAGTCAAATATGTGGTTAAACAAACTGCTTTTCTAAGAAACACAGCTAAGTAAAATTAATTATGCAAAAAGTTTTTAAACGAAAATATTTTCTTCCAACGAACCTCTAAAGGAAAGACAATGTAGTCTTCTCCTTTGATAATTTCCTCAGGGGAGATCAGTAAAATTTTCATGAAAATAACTTAGGGGAAGTAAGAACGGAGTTTCTGAATGTGGCGATATGAAGACGAATTATTCAAATTTTTGACTTAGGCTTACGCTTATTTTAATCAATAATATATTATACAGTTCCATTAGTAATGGTTTTTCGAATTTAATAATGCGCAGTGTGATCACAAATTAAATATCGCTTCTCTTCGGGAGAAATAATACATGGTGTAAATTTCACGAAATTAAAATTTACAGGTTTGAAAATCTCTAATGACTAGAATTAACTATTTTACATAACAGCACTATAGTCTCTGTTATAGCTACGTATGTGTCTTTTGAAGTTTTTTAATCCACAACCTCGTCATAGACTTGTGTATTTGATATTACCAACCACACCAGAAAATTTTATATAAAAAGAAAATTATTTCTTAACAGCCGGCTAACAAGAAATCGATCAAAAAATAAACTTTTATACAACTAAATTAAATTGTAATTTCTGTTTTAATCGAATTGAAAATCTTATTTACAGACTTATCATACTAGTTAAATTTATAAAATCAGTAGTTATAAAAATTTTATTTGAGGTACATTAAGTAATTATTTTTGCTCATGTAAATGTAAATTAATTTATTAATATACACTTTTGAAATTTCCAACAAAAAGTCTAAAAAAAATCAGTAATTACTACACAAATTACAATTTTTTTGAGAGAAAAATTTATTTATGAGCACGTCATAACCAGCGACACCAACATGTAGGTATCACGTGAAAACTCTACCTTACATTATAAATAATATTACATGTGTGTTTCAAAGACATCAACAAATAATTTATAATCACAAGCTGTAAAGTAACCATCAAACGGTCGTAGAAGAATTCATAAATATAGAATGTCTGACAGTATAGTGGCTTTTTATTTAGTTTTGTATATTCGCAATCTGTCTAGACTTCATTCGTCAACTTAAAGTATGCACCAATCATAGTTTTTTTTTACTACTCATGTACAAACGCAAAATAGCATGTTCATAAAAAACTACAGTACTTATAACTGGTAGTAAGGAAAAATTAACAAATCTAAACCAAATGCGACACAATACTAGAAAAAAATAAAAACCCACATAATCGGAATTCAGCTGCATTTAAATTCAACCTAAAGAAAATATTTATAAGTTACGCACCAAATTAAAAATTATAATGAAAAATCACATGGGATTAACTGGAAAAGCACAAAAAAACAAACAATGCATCGTATCAATAATAACGAGTAACAATTGCAAACAAAAGAAACAACTATAAATACATACGGAGCAAACGCAAATGGATATGTTGTTAAGGATCATATTTTTTGGGGGTCGTTGTTTGTATGACTTTATATATTGTAGTTTATTTTACCTGAGTTCAATACTGTACATCTAAACGCATTAAACAATGCCCAGTGCGCTATGACGTGTGTTAAGATTGTTAAAAATGCAAGACGAATCTCTCTTCTTATAAAAGAGTTTAGGGTAATTAGTGGGCGAAGAAGTTTTAATCAGCTCGCGCAAATTACAAAATTCGCCATACATATTTCATGACGGCTGGATGGCGTCGGTATGCCGTAAACGTCGCCTACACAATGTTTCATGCCAACTTAGCTGAATGTGTTTATGCGTATGTAGAAAGATAAAGTATATCTCTCTTCAGTAGGTCACAAGTCGCCTTTGTGCTAAGGAACATCTGGCTTCTCCGGGACCACAGACACTAACAAATACAGTTTATTCACTCATGTCACACGTGGAAGGCGAACTAATATATACAGTCCCCGCAGCTGCCCTGGGTTATCCGCCCTCTTCGCACACTCTTCAGACTGCTACTGTCATCGCGTCTCAGTCCTGAAGAGACGGACACTACAACTACTCTCTGTTTATATATTTATTTATTACAGTCACGTTCCTTTTATTCCACAACGAATAACACAGCTCAGGTATAGAGAACAAGGCGAAGAGTGTAACAAAGCAATAACATGCATAATTATTAACAGGATGTAACGTTGCACAATCATGTAATACGTCAATAAATTACTATAACTATTTTAGACAACGAAATAATTAAGTATAATACAAACTTAAACAACAGAAGACACAATATATTTGCACACATTTTAATCAATCAGTAAATTACATTAAATGCATACGTATATATAATTATATATATATATATATATATATATATATATATATATATATATATATATATAAGAAAGTCGTGTTAGTTACACTGTTTATAACTCAAAAACGGCTGAACTGATTTGGCTGAAAATTTGTGGGAAGGTAGCTTAGAACCAGGAGAAGGACATAGGATACTTTTTATCCCGTTCGACTGTTCCCGTGTGACGTCAAAGAGAATAAATGTCACTATAAAATGTGGTATAACAAAAACGCATATGATTAAGTATGTTTAATAATTTGATAATTTTAAATTTTGTCAGAAATCAATAATCAGTAATAATCAGTAATTTGTATTATCTTTGAATCATCATTGACGATGCCGCGACCAAGATGATCGAATCTTTCCCGACAAAGCATGTTCACCGGTAGGAAGACCATCTGCGTTGTTTGTTCTTGCGCCTGATAATAAAACAAATGAAAAGTGCAACCTATGCACCAACATACATGAAAAATAAAGAATCATTAAAATACTTAACCCAAAATCTGCTTACTTATTGCCTCTAAGGCGGAACAGATTTCGCAGGGCCAGCTAGTATATAATATTTCTAAACACACTATAGCATATATACGCATTATATTCGTCGTCTACATTAAAATATTCACTCACAGTGACGGTCACACAACTTCATGGCCATTTGCCTCAAATTGATATGCCGTAATATGTATTATACTTCCTTACTGTCTCAGATCAGACCATTTAGCAGTTCAAAAAGTTTGATATTTTAAAGATATCTAACTAACTGACTTAACACGACTTTAGTTAATCGTGGACAATGCGGTTACCGTGATAGCGGAAAATAACTCTAAGAGTACTCTATGGCATAGGAAACTAAAAACTAGCTTCGTTAAAATACTCAGAATCACATTACAAAATTTACCTCATGAACCAA
This sequence comes from Medauroidea extradentata, assembly GCA_003012365.1. Lineage (NCBI taxonomy): Eukaryota > Metazoa > Arthropoda > Insecta > Phasmatodea > Phasmatidae > Medauroidea > Medauroidea extradentata. Next base: position 17,741 of record PNEQ01124515.1, on the reverse strand, counting down.
TGAATACAAAGAATATTTACGTAAATTTTATTGACTTAGTTAAATTTTAAGCTAATAAATTATTCATTAAATTAAAATGGAAACAATACATGTTCTGCTCTAAAATAACAGACGAGATTAGAAAAATACGAGTTGCCTTCAACGGATATGTGAAGAGGATGAAAGGATATGGATCAACAAAGTAGTTTATACATTCTTTCAAAATAGAAAAACAGACTAAGAAAATAGGTGAAGAGGCAAAAAAAAAAAAAAAAGGACTTAGAGGAAAATGTAGAGTGTAAAAGACATCTTATTCAACAAAAAGAAGTTCAGACTAGAAATCAAGAAATAAGATGTTATTCAGGAGGACAAAATGAACAGAAGAGCTGGAATCAAATGGTCATGATGAGAGGAAAGAGCTCATTTTTAAATAAATAAATAAAATAGAGAATACTGCAGGAAGATGAATGAGAAGAGATAAGTGTAGCTATCTTATCGCGATCTTTAGTATGTAACAGAAAACATAGAAACAGTACAAGTTTTACTACAGCCATTCTTCACCATCGTCATTAAACGTTAAAATCAATTATTTTGAACTTTTTCAAGTGTGCTGGTGCCGCCCCGAAACGTGGACGATGACGGCGCACTATCAAGCTTTTATTGAACCCGACATTGGCTGGAGGCGTTATCTATATAGTTCTTTTTGCTTACTCCTTTGCCTTAAACCTCTTTGAATCCCCTCCTTCCTCTAACCCCCCCCCCCCCACACATACCAACACAAATAAAAATTCACGTGTTTACGAATCCTCAGGCTTGCTTTAACAGACATGTGTTTATTAAATAATGGATCCTTTGTTGTATGATATAATAGCGGTTCTTTACGAAATAACCGTTGCTTGTTTCCGATTTATCATTTAACATAACTTAAATATACACATGTTTGAATTTTTGCTTCTGTAAAATCCAACGAACATAAGTATCTTTACTTCTGACAAAAATGGGTGGGCGAGGGTGTCTGACATAATTTCATCGCCGTACTTCTCTTCCGCGTTCAATACGTTTTCATAGTTCTAGTGAATGGTTATCATTTTAGGTGTGTTTGGCTGCAAACTTACAAGAAAACTAATTTGTGTTAAAATAATTGATACTCTAGCTGCTAGTCGATACTAATAATGCTGGCAGAGAAAATGGTTGTTGAGGAGTCTTTGACAGGAATACTGACCTTACTTGAGCCACTGGCGCTCAAGGCTATTCTTACCTGTTTGTTCTGCTTTCGTGATAAATGTGTTTTTCAATCCTAAACGACAGAAGATGTAAATAAATATGTTTTTTTTTTACAGACCTGTTTTAAATTAATATTACCCTGTTTGCTAATTTCAGAAAATGAAAATATACTACTGTTTAAGCTGATTACGTAATAAACGACATTTTTGTTAATTATATTTTAGTCACAGAATCGTATGATTTATTTTTAAAAAAAAAATTGACTTATGGTAAAAACATTTTAAAGAAAATTCCAAAACATATGTGTGATATCTTATCTCGTTTAATTTTAAAAATATTTTGTCACATATGAAGCAGAGAAGCATGGCTTTGAAGGTAATGACGTTGCAGTTGCATATAAAACTGTTGAAACATTTGTAGGTTAGCCAGGCTTCTCAGATTAGTGCGACAGGGTGTCGTTTCAAGAAAATCGCTAATAATTAATTACATTTGTTTTCATTTTTCCTCATCGCCAAACTGGACACAAAAACTGCTAAGTTACTACTTGCCATGACGGGTGATGTCTTGCAGTGTCCTTCAACAACGAAGCTCATGAACTTGCAGACAACTTACTTAGAAAGGATTAGTCCCTCTTACACCTGACGCATATCGTATTTGTTTCTAGAGCTTGAGAACATGTCTCAACAACGTCCTAGCACTATTGTTCATCCTGCTCCACACACAATGTTAACATACTCTAAGACTCTCCAAAATAACACGCGATTCTCTCTGCCAATCACGGCCCTCCGATCACGATATAGCCCGGAATTAAATCCGTGCTACTCTGTTCCCACGCTATCTCACTCCGACACTCGAATGATGCAATCTTACCTCACATTACAGTAAAGAATCCACATTATCTGCCTCTCGTTGCGTTGAGATGGCGGCCTACTAAGTCCTGTACTACTGCGCAAAAATGACCTAACAGCCAGCTCAACAACATCATTACTCAATTCCGAATTACAAAAATTATAAAAAAAAAAAATATTGTAAACTCTACATTGTTACAATGCGACGAGGGAAACGACGAGATGTAAAGGGTGTGCCTTAGCGTCCGACCGTTACCAGATGCCGATCCTACATATAAACACCAATAGCCCCACCAGGTCCACTAGGCCCATGCCTAGGGCACTACTTTCTCAAGGGCGCACTCTTATCGAGGAGAACAACATGTGAACAATGTCCCATCACTATTCTAAAATTGCCATTATGGTGACGGTCAGAAAAATTTTAGATGGCTTTACTTTTGGCATAGTTTACTTATGCTATCTCTGTTGGTTTTATCTGTTCTAAAGCCAATCCAACTATTTACTTTCAAACAACAATTAAGCTGAATTATTATTGTATTATTACTATTACTATGCGTAGCGAGAGATCAGAGCAGAGTTATAATCTACCTTGACAACTTTGGAAAGCGCAGTGTCCCACTGCGATCCTTGCTGTTAAAGACACGTAGTTCTGACACCTTGCTATAGCAGGCCAACTGTTATGGCATTCCCTTACACTCAGAAACATTTACAGTTTGAGGGGACGATCACTACGGTGAATCGTCACCGAGAAACCAGTTAGGAAAACCCGGTTTCAGGAAAATAAACTTCGTGCGTGGCGTAAACTTATCGAATGGCAAGTTACGTTGGCAAGGGAAACCTGAGTTGGTAAATCAGTTTTCATGAACATAGTTAGGTTTCATGAGCTGTACAAATAAATGCCGAAAAAATAGTTGTATTTTGGCTGACATGTATGCCATACTTCATAGACATACGTTTACTCGAGGACATATTAGACGATTGATGTTTGTTATAACGGCGGTGAATTATTACTGTTCTTAGGGAATGTCTAATTTAAGATCGACTCAGAGACTGCATAAAGTTTTCCTTCAGCCGTTCTGCAGTTATCTTTACTATTTTTAATATGAAAACTTCCATATGACTAAAAACCAGTGCAAACGTTTCAACACACTCAAAAGTTAGCATACATTGACATAATAAAACATATTTATAATTAATTACAATTTCTTCTGAGTGTTCAGTTTATAGTGAACAGCCTATACTCGCCAATGTAATACAAAATCAAAGGTGCTGTATATGAATATTACGTTTTGTCCACAGGAATACGAAAATTATTCAGGCCTCTATGTATTAACGAGTATTCAAAGGGTTGAGGTAAATATGCCTGGTATGAACTACTGTGACCGCGGTGGTGTACAAGTAAGAGCACTCGCCTTCCACGAAGGCGATTGATTTTCGGCGGGGTCAGACTCCGGCTTTTTGCACGTGGGAGTCGTGTCGGACGATGTCGCTGATCGGCAGTTGTTCTAGGGGGTCTCCCGTTTTACCCGCCATCTCGTTCTAGCGCCTTTCCATTGTAGGTCCTCATCTAATGTCATCCTGAGCATGCAGATGCCTGCAAGCGCTCAGTTGTAAGTCTGTACGCTGGGTAAAATAACCTTGCTCTCTGGTATTCTCGTTATATATTAATTTGTTAACTACCATTTTCAGATACGCTGAAGCAAAGAACGCTCATTACCAGAGTTTCAACGAATGTAAGCAAATGTTTGCGCTACTAATGTCAATAATATTAACGTAAACATTCTACCAACGTTTCTGCAACTTTCATCACGCATCCTTAGCAATAATACGTTTTTGAATGTTGGAATTTTTTTAACTTTTTTTTATTTCTAGCTAGTAAATCACGAGTCATCTTAACGTATGCTTATACTCTGGTGAAAGCATTTCGCCCTAAGTATGGTTTCCCAAATTGGATTTCGCTAACTTAACTTTTATAGGCTTACCAAAAGTAGTGAAAGTTTATTATCAAGGAAAATTAAGCGACTGTTGATATGCCACTCTAGATATCTTATATGATAGGAACACCATATTAGCAAGTGCATGAGACCAGCTTCCGATGTTGTTTTAGTACTTATCAGATGATCGACAGATTCATTTCCCATGAACCCAGAGTCGATTGAGAATGTCGTTACGCTCTGTATGTTCTAGAAGACCATTTGTTATCATTATACTGAAGCGACCAAAATAAACATTAATGTAACGCAAACGTAGAAGATTTAGAATTTCTTATGACGGATTTAAAATGACACTGAGGAGTGTCTTGTACAGTAACAGTATATACTAACAGGAAAATTGTGAGTGTTCAGTGGCCTTCTGATTAGACAGTACAGTTATTTTTGTGTGGCAAACTTTATTAGCCATTCATTAACTGTTAAAATCACATTTTAATAGAAGGCAGGCTAATGTATAATATTTTTACTTGCGAACTTGGCTCACATTTCTGCAGGGTGAGTATGATGAACTATGAATAGAGACCCTGAATTTTCGCGAGAAGACATCTGCATCATTGCCCAGTGTGCACATCACGTCGCTTATTGGACTGTGACAGTCATAATGCGCTTACTGAGCCACACGTCTGTGATTACCAGGTAGGATACCAAGACATCCCGCCAGTGACTGTGTTGCAGAACTGCGTATGTGTACATAAGGATATTTAAAAAAGTTCTATTCGCTGAAGGTTGCGGATCCATGCACACGTAACTTCACTCAACGGGTTTGAAGTTCAGTTTACTCGCAAAAGTTCTCTGCCTTTAACAGTTAGTGTACCGGAGGTATGAGCCGTGCTGCAGTGTGGTATGGGAAGTATTTTTTCGTGTGTAACCATCAAAAAATTTTCCAATGCGTTATCTGCGAAAAGAAGACACACTTCTAATTGTGTCCCTATAATTTAAAAAATGTCTTCCGCTCATTAAAAACATTATTTCTAAGCTCCTCAAAAGTGCTAAGAATGGCTTTTTCACGTTGCTGTAGCTGAGAAAATATCGACCGTAATCGTAAAACTTAAAAGACATAGAAACCTACATTGGACATTACCACAATCTTTCCACAAATAAAACAACAGGGTCATCGCGTGAAGTTCCATTGGGAAACACAGTCTACGAAAACACTGTGTGCTAGTTTAGTCCTTCGCGCCTTAGAGGCGATGAGGTGTTTGAAGAGACGTGATATGTTTGACTTATCGCCTTCCCCGTTCCCGTGCCTCAAACATTATCATCGACTAACTCTTAAAATTAGGGCTGATAATAAAGCCACTGGTGTAAATTGTCCTAGTAAGTGTCAACGCATTGGCCCCCGGGTTAGTTTCCAGGGCAACGTCACCTCTATGATGACATCGCAGCCACAAGGGACATCCTTTAATCAAGCTACAACCTGCTTGCTTCTCGCAATACTGTACTGGCCAGCCTTTCTCCTGCTTCACTGGTTCAGCCGTCGAACAATTTCAGCCGGCCCGTGAAGTTCGCATCGCGGCCCATGCCGGCCCCGGCTAATTGGATATTGTAATTAACCCCGGGCATCATTCTCGCCGGACAAAGCAGGTCCCCGAGGGTCGAGGCTTTTGTTGTTGCCCTCGCGGGGAAGATAGGCAGCCTGCAGCGCGCCAGGTCACAGGGCATTGTAACCCTCCCTGCCTCGCGGGCCGATATTGCTGCTGACATGAGGGAAGCACTGTACCTTCCTGGTGACGTAGCGCAGTGAAGTGTCGCCACCAACATAATCGAGGGCCTGAAGGCTCTTTAGACACTAGCCAAGCTTTGCCGGGAGTATTGTTGTACCCTCACGTCCGGTAATTTTACAATGAGTTTGAAAACATTTTTAGAGCAACAAAATATTCATTTAATAGAATCCCTAGATGATTTTGTCACAAACTTAGCATATTTTGCACTAAATCCTTTTGGTAACAATAAACCTCACAGATTTTTTTCAGAATTTTACACACAAAGTCTCGCCAATTGAATCAGTCATTCTTAAAATCCACTAAGTCAAATCTCAAGAAAATCTGTTCTTAAATAGTATTGTATACAATTATTTGGTACGCTGGACTGACTGAATGTGAAGGGAGCTTAGTCCTTATCTTCTATGCATGCAAAACAATCACGCAGTATTTGTGCATATTCGGTTAATAAGACCAAGTCCCTGGATTTATTTAATTCCATATACTTACGGGTTTTACTCACATTGCCTTTTAGCAATGGCCGATTCTATTTCGTTCAGTAAATAAGACAGAATCAAGTAAAATATGTTTCGAAAAACAAAAGTAAATTATTTCGCAAATCGCTTAAGTACGTCTACTCTTGGTCTTAAATTCTGTCAAAGGATCCAGGTAAAACATTTCGAGTTATTTTATTTCACTTCAATGAGAAAGAAATATGTAGTATAGCTTTATAGTATCCTCGACACAAAATACAGACAATTTTATCAAAAGTATAAATTTTTTACCTCGGTAGTTGAATTACGACTTACTTGTTATCTCCTGGAGGATATCTGGGCCAATTATAAACACGAAAGTTATTGTATGCTGTATCTTGAATCTCCACTAATCTATCAAACATCCAACGAGAATCTGTTGTTTGAGTAAATACATGCAGGTGATGTCCCTGCAGGTCTCTAAACCGTTGAGTTGTCTCTGTCTCCACTCTATGACGAGTTCACTACAGATGGAATCAACAGATCAGCCTTTCAGTTAGTGTGGAAGGAATTGATTATGGCCAATTAGAGTGAAATCTCGGGAATATATTTCGTAGCGACGAAGATTCCCAAACATTCCATCGTCCGGCGCCATAAATGTTTGGACGGTGATTGGCTGATGCAATCTGACCACTTTCAGGCGACTAACAAACATTTTGCAGCGTCTTGCGCGAGTTTTCATTAGCCCATTCGAGCAGAGACAAGCTAGTATCAAAACAGTGCATTTACTAGTAACCTCTATAAAGGTATAAAATTCGTGATATTTTCTGCCAGCATACGAAACTCCAAGCTATCCTACGCTTTTCGTAGTCTCCCATTGGCCGACTATAACGTGGCTTGCCACAGGGAATGCTTGTGTCCAATAAGTAAGTGTGTCACGTTGAGCAAGTGGTCACACCCGTCAATAACCTCGCACAGAGACTCGAACCAATTAACTCACACATTGTGCTCGGGTATACAGGATGAGTCGGCAGAAAAGGACAATATTCCAAGACGTGACAGTACTGGTCTCTATGGTAAAAATGTTTTCATGAACGGGCAATATGTGACGGTTGTCGAGGTAGCCTCGTTTGAACGAAAAGACCGGTAACCTGCCAAATTAATCTGACTGTTTTATTTGCTTTAATATTCTCGTTTCAGTAACAAGGAGTTGTAAAAACCGAAAAAAAAATATATATATAAACAAAATTTTTATTTATTTATTTTTCGAAAAAATAAAACAAATGTTTATTTACATCAGACTTTTCCATGGCAGAAATGACAGGATTTACACAACCTTTATTTTCATGTAATGTCGTTCTTTGGTCCATTTCATATAAATTCTCAAATATTCACAAAGGTCAGCATAGTGATTTTATCTGTTTAATAACGAATATGTCACGGAAACGAGAACATTATAGCAAATACAATAATAAGACGAATTTTGACAGGTTATCAATGTTTTTCAATCAGACGAGGCTATCTCGAAAACCGTCACATACTGACAACATGTTCACAAAAAACTTTTTTTATCATAAAGACCAGTGTTGTCGTGTACTAAAATATTCCCCTTTCCTCCCGACAGGAGAATGAAGTCTAGTTCGTCTCTATACACCCCTGGAAGCCTACACTGAAAAAAGAGTATAGTTGCAGGTACCATACTTGTGTTAAAATATGGACAACAAAACAGTTTGGTTGTTGGTACTACTCTGGACAGTTCCTTCAACAATCTGTTTTGTAGAAGAAACAAAGAACCGTGTTGCTTTTACAAACCAGATGGTAACTTCTACAGAACAGATTGTTGAAGGAACTGACCAGAGTAGTTTTGTTGTCTCTATTTTAACACAAGTATGATTCCTCCAACAATACTCTTTTTTCAGTGTACCAGACAGGTTAATCAAGCAATGTGAGGATCTATATCAACAACAGTCAGGACTGATTCGAGACAGTTCTGAAGAACCAAAACTAGGGTCGAGCTCAGGCCGTCCCAAATGTGAGTTCTGTGTTTCCTGGCAGTGCCAGAATATCTGTAGAAAATACATGCAGCAGTGTAGTGGCTTGACCAAAGGCGTCCCATCGCTGCTACACAGATTACACTTGCTGTAGAGCGGCTACAGCTTGCAGGAAACATAGCAGACTTTGAACTTCAGCAACTAGGTTTCTTCCGGGTACAACTCTTTCCTTCACTTTGACGATTCTCCATTTCTTATACTTATCATCGTTGTAGTTCTCTACTACGGTTAGCGCAGTGGATAGAGCACTTCCCTGTCACCAAAACGATCCGGGTTCGATTCCCGGCGGGGTCGGTCCGCGAATTTTCGCATTTAGGAATCGCGTTCGAAGATGCCGCTGGTCGGCGGGTTTTGTCGGGGATCTCCCGTTTCTCCCACCCCTTCATTCTCTGTAGTCTTCTATTTTCCACTCAAATTGAAATTTTATAAACCTACAAATGCATTGATAAGAGACCAAATGTACTTTAACATTACATTTTTTTATTATTTGAAATTTAATATAATAAATTATATCGTAGTATTATTTTACACAAAAATCGCATTCAAATATATTGATTGCTTTTTGGGCTGTGTGATTGAATAAAATTCATGCATGTACTGTACATCAAACATTTTATGAGTGTACTGTTAAAGACAGGAATGTCGTAACTAAAATAAATTGTACCTTACGAACATTTTGAGAGGATAATTTGCTGATAAAATAATTCAATCTTCTAAGGACTTTCGATTCGAATATTTGATTTTTTTGCTAAGTGCGTAGATAAATCCCACATAGCTCTCTGTGGCAAAAGAGCAAAAAGTCACACACACATTCACACGCACTATTACTGCAGAGAGGACATGTCACAAGATACGGAACGACTCGGTTCTAGGAAGAAGTTAGAGGAATGATGGAACTTACGCCCGACGCTCGGATTCTGCTATAAATCATTGGAAGAAAACTTGTTTCTCTCTGCGCATACCTCCCCACCCTCCCGTTCTTCCCCGCAAGCTGACCCATTTCGTCGTCCACATATTCTCCCTTACAAGTTCCATTCCGTTCACGTCCGATCCTGCCAGTGCTGTCTCACCATCCCTCCAGTATACTCTGTGAGGGAACGTCTCTATCAGAGAAGCTGTGCTGTCTGAGAACTGATTGGTGGACCAGTTGTGTCGCTCTAGCACGGAGTCGTGGACTCGACGAGGACATGGACAATCATGTTCAGTTATACTCGGTATGTCTAATTTTGGTTTTTGTTATACACCGACTATAATCTTGTTTCGGAATTACTTGTAGATTTGTTGACTACAACCATTTTTTGCTTCTCTGGTGCGATTCTGGATTTATTGTTGCTTATTTCCTAGTACTTAGTCAATTTATGTAATTCTTGATTTTATGCGACTCAGCAACATACATTAGAAACGGCTTATATACAACAAAACACATTACTTCATTCAACGACAATAATTTTACGTGTTTTTCTTGGCACAATATAATGTATTGAATTATAGTATAAAATAAAAATATTTGCGATACTATTCCTCCTAAAATTTTACATAGTAGTCCGGTTTAAATAGAAGAAAAATTACAAATATTAGGGCAGTTCTTGTTTATCGTGTTGCACTTATCATTTATGAATCACAACACTAATGTCACTGTAAATATTGAAAATAATATAATAGTGCCTTGACATTTAATAAAACCTAAATAATTTTAACCAATTTTATGTACGCTATTCCTGATGACTATTGAAGTGCGAAAATCTATTTATGATCAATAGTAATGTTTTATCATGTTACGTCATACTCATATGCCAAATGTTATAAAACTGTGAGCTCAGTAGAAGTAGAAAGAGAGATATTAAATACATTTGCTGTAAGTATCTCTATGCAATAAAACTAAACTTGTAACTGCAGATCATTACTCGATCACAGCCTGTGAAGCCACATCTTAACCAAGGAAATTGACATAAATACGGTAAACAGATACTTTACGACGTATCAGTTACTGCTAGGGATAAAGGATTGCTAGCAACAAACCGTAAAATGATTGCTTGAAACCGTGTATTCTTTTATGTTTAAATGCCTTTATACAAGTATTGAAGACGTTTCAACAGACCCAATTTGTAGTAGTAGTAAAGGTAAAAGTTAGTAACACGATAAAAATTAATTGAAAGAAAGCAATCGCTGTGTAATCCTAAAATGTGTTTGCTTTAGAAGCGTAACTCAACCAATACAGATATCAGATGTAACAGATTGATATACCAATTCCATATTGTCTATCCACACTTTTAAAGTAATATTTATTTTCCATCACCAAATGTTTGCATACGAAAACCACTGCATTGTGAACATATTAAAAAATGTCAATTTTTTTCCCCCCAAAAAAAAAACAATAACATTTAGAAAACTCCTGTTTTCATAAATCAACAGCTGTTTGTTAGAGTGTATACTAATCGCCCACTTACATAGCATATATTTCTTGTAACATTGCTGCCTGGATTAAGTAATGGTAACCTCTAAAAATCTTCTCGAACGGTACAACGGCAAATATTTACTGTTTCCCGCTGACTTACTTGTAACTCAACTCATGCCTGTATACTTCGTACACAGTAAGACGATATTTTACCAACATTGTAAAAATCGATTCTAAATGCACGCAGGAAATGTCCATCCAAATACAGAAAACAAAGCAGTTGATAATCAGGTAAAAATTTATGTTATTGGATTTAAACTAAGCAACCAATAATATATTTTATCTCAATAATTGAATTTTGTATGTTAGTACACACATTATTCCTGATGGAATTATGTTTTATGTTTCACGGTGTGTTATTTTGTAAACCAGAACTCAGACTGAGAGTTCTATTCTTGACGCTATCAACACCTGACAATGTCCCAGGTGGCACTTGCAACCCAATATGATAGTTGTGACTAAACTACGGAACAAAAATTTAAAAGAAATTTATTTCCTGGGTTACTGAACATCAAATCGAATTGCTGCTGTATGTTAATGAGTGTTTCATACTCAAATAACTGTCACAGAATAATTCTTATAGTTCGCTGGTTTCATTAACTGTATAAAATAACATAAATATGGCCTTAACTGTATCACGGCCCAAAATATACATTGAGATCACTGGACGACTTTTGGTGTTGAGATGCATTACAAATTTAACTATAATTTTAAATGCTTACCATCTCGAGAAAATTTTTCATGTATCTGAAAACTTAAAAGAACACTAAACACTGGACTGCAACATTTACAAAAAATTATGCCAAAATTAACTTATATCAACATTAGGGCCTACATGTATGTGTGTATATAAACAGTGTGCAGTCAAATAGCAAATATTATATATATATATATATATATATATATATATATATATATATATATATATAATTTCACCCACAGTGAGAGAAGGCGTTATTTTGGATAGCACATGCGTACTTTTTGACAAATAAAATGTATGTGTATTATTATCGTATAAAAATATGAAAATGTCAAGTAAAAATGAAGGGAGTTAACTGGTTTTGCAATTAAGGTTACAATGTGTAGTCCAAAGTGTTTTTTTAAGTGAAGTTCCAAAAATTGAAAAGAAAAAAAAACTTAAAATGTCACTCTTGGTTCCGGCATATCTCGCACAGGCAGAATCTTCGCACCGAGAGGGTTAACGTGGTAACTAAGCTTATCTTACAGTAAGGCAGGAGAATATAAGATACAGTGATGTTGGCCAGGAAGTACGCAAGCGCTCGAGTTATTGCGTAACGCAGTTCCTCGGCTGTTACTGCTGGATGGAACATTCCTGTAGTCGTGACGGCAACTTGGAGTTTATTGTGGTGGGGCTAGGGGAGGGGGGAGGAGTGAGGCGGCCAAGAGTACTCGAGGCAGAGAATGTCTGAGAAGCAGCCAGCGTTTTATGCTTCCTACCCGCACCAGTCTTATATTCTCCCTCCCTCTAGCCGTGTTTAACTGGAGCAGTGCGTCCCCAGTGAGAGTGGCTCCTAGGAAGTAGTTCCCACCCCCTCGCACCCCTTCATATATCTACAGGCTCGCATCTTTACCTCATCTCGAGATATGTGTTCAAGCGTGCAGTTCTCAGGATATGCTTTATTACACCTGGTACGCACTGTGTAGGAGATTCCCTCTTCTAGGTTGGGTTGTAATGCCACGGCCATACAACTTAGGGGCAAGTGTTTGACGATTTTACTGTATTGCAGTTTTTCAGCCATAATTGTTATTCAAATTGTATAAAAAAACTCTTCGCAAAACTTATAATATAATTTTGTTAAACTGCTTGATATAAATAATAATTGAATTATTCATGCACAACCATTTCAAGATAATTCATTATAGTTAACCTATAATTCTCTTGCAATGATTCTACGTGACAAGTCAATGAATAATTCCATTATTATTTATGCCAAGCAGTTTACCAAAAATATATCCTACGCTTTGCTGAAGATAAAATTTTGATAACACAATCTGAATAATTGCTATGGCTCAAAAACTGAAAAATACAATGAGGATTTTACTTCGAAATTGAGTTCTTAGTCAAATTCCTCCATGGCATAAATATTAAGTTATTTTATAAATAAGAAAGTCAAGTAGGAAATAGAGAATTTGCTCATAGTGATTTTAATCAGATGCGTTTTGTTGGATATACGATATTGCTAGCGATTTTTGGTTAGTAGCAGAAAACCTACCTTGTTTACGACTCAGCAACATTCTCTAGAAATGTGGTATATCGAGTAAAACGTATCTGGAGAACATCACTGCACACATCTGTCAAGTATCACATTTTTATAACATCATATTTGAAGAGTTCAGATTTATAGAGGTTTAAGTCATATAATATAGTTTTCTTGTAAACCATTATTTGTAACCACATGCAAAATGCATCACATTCTTGCAAATACTCTAATCGTCTTCAGGAATTCAGTTAAGATTGATACATTTGTTACATAATATTCTTTTGGAAAATGTGAATAATGAATCACAACGACACTACTAAATAATTGTGACATACACCACTGTGCACCTCAGTCCCTCATACGCTCACATATATTTTTATCTGTGTATTTACGTTGGACATAAATTTAATTATTCACTGATTTTAGTATCGCATTAGTAAATACAGATAGGTTAGCTCATTTAAGCTTAAAAAATTGGTAAGTAATGCGTTATTTCCCAACTAGCTCTGAATCTAAAAATTAAATCATAAAAAATGGTTACACGTACTCAAACATAAATTAAATAAACATAGAAAACTTGAGCCCGAGTTTCTACATGCTTTACGGTTATAATACTTTAAAATATGTACGGGAGCCAATATGGTAAAATCGGCTTGTAACTTTATTATAACTGGTTTTTACTACATGCTCTGATATCGTCGAGACATAATACATTACTGTAGCTAATTAGTAAATTAAATATGTTTATTTTAATTGATAAATTGACAAAAATCACAATACCGTTTGTCTCGAAAAAAACTACGTTACGTAGTTAATCCAGTTTACAACCAAGTTCCAGAGCATTATTAAGATAAAGGCTATCATCTGGGATAAAAGAAATTATTCTCTCGAAAGCTGAGAACCTCAGGCCCCTCAACAACTGTTTATGTGTAGCTTACATTCACGCAATTTACAACGGAAAACCAACTTGAAATTAATTATTCCCAATAAACCTATTTTGATACTGTATAACACTCTTAAAATAAATTTCTGACAACAAAAACTTTTTAAGGAAAATCGAAACATGACGAGGCTTCAATGTGTATGTTCGATGATTACTGTCCCGTGAAACACAAATTTTAAAACCATATTTTGGATACTATAATTTAAAAATGTATTTTACTAAAAAGATTACGTCTCCACATTAATATTTCATGTTTAAAAACATTTCCTAGATTAGCACTTTTTTATTTGACTTTATTATAATCAGCCAAGGAAATAAAACAAGTTGTTATAGTTTAACAAGTATTGGGTTTGCCATTGAAAAGGAAAGTTAAAAATTTGAAATACAATTATATAAATTATGAAGTTTTCCTCCACAAAAATGTTAAAGAAAAAGTTAAACGATGTAATACGTCTGGAGAAAACCACAACGATAAGTTTTATTGACAAGGCTTGCTGAACAGAACGGCAAAAGCTTCAAAGAAAAATAATTACACAACACGCAGTCTGCGCCTCGTAAAAAAAAAAAATTGTCGATAAAATTTTTTGTAAGAAACCGCAAAGAACAAGGCCTGCAAGAATTTAGAGAATTACTGAAAACAGCCGCAGCACAATTGATAACGCGTTGAATTTGTTATTTTCTAAGGATCAGAACTTTCTCCAGCAGGAGGAAAAAAAAAGGGGGGGGGGCTATCGACCGTTACGCCAGGGCAGCACAGCCATTGTTCGGCCTTCCAGCGCCCCATTGTGTCATTGGGTCGCAAGGCGACTGTTGTTCTCGAGTCCTCTTTATACTCTGCTGTCTCCTTTGTGACAGAGCCGCAGTAGCCGGCTGGACCAGGGAGGCTGTGGTCTGTTCCCCTCCGTGTCGTCTCCTCTCTGCGGTCAGCCGGCAGCTTTACATTCTCCCAGAGAAGGTCTCAGTTGAACCCGACCAAGTAGGCTCGGTGGAAGACCATGATCTATGATTTATACTGCTTTTACGATACTTAATTTGTTAATCATATATGAGAGCAGGTATCGATAAAGTGTTGCTCAGTTTGTTAAAAACAGTGTATAATATGTAAACTAATTTTTTCAAGGCCAAATTTATTATGGTTTAAACTATTTTTGCAATTAATTAAATTCTCATTACTGTCATACCAAATCTATGTGATTTTTTTTGTCTACAAAATATTAGCCTACATAGTAAACACGATTTTTAACAAAAGTATGTGACAGTTTTTCGAGATCTGCTTTCATTTAGGAATAAAAAAATTAGTGATTCTGTTAGCAGTAGCCACGTGTAAAAGCCAATCAATATATTTCGTTACTACAAACAAATACGTTATCATTCTTATCATAGAGTAAATAAAGTAGTTTTAAGAGCAGTCCCGCAACGTTAACTTTTTGTCCACTAATTTTATGTATGGACTCAGAATTTCAAGCGGGGTCCAGTACCATTAACTTTCTAATGTAAATAAATATGTGTTTTTACGTGGTCACATTGAAAATATTGGGAGTATTTAGTACGAGACATTTTTAATTTAACACTTCCTAGACATTCCACTTTTCACGTACCACACGCCTGAACACATTTCAAATTTACAGTTTTCAAAATTTGTCAGGAACCTAGATGACTATCCTTGAAATGAGCTTGATTGACAACGTAACACAACAATTACATATGACTGATTTCCCAAACGAAAATTTGCAAATGCACAATTTAACAATTTTTTAAACGTCATTAGTTTTTATAGCTAAATATAAAACTGTCATCTTATTGTATAATCAAATCGAAGCAATTCTCTTCTATTACAATGGCAGAATCCGACACAGGTATGATTTAAGTGTTCTGATTTAGAGTCATCAGTTTTACTGTGTTAAATTGTAACATTTGGTTTCACAGCTAAATATCTCTGAATGTATTTTTTTGTTTAATTTTCGAATAAGTTTATCAATCACAATTATATATACAATAACAAGGTTCAAGCACTATGCCAAAATTCTCTCCATTGTATGCCAAATTGTATAAGACGGTTTGTAGATATTCCTAGGGACTGGAACATTTGGCGAATTCAATTACCTGTAGGCTAGAATCAATTGTCCTATACATATTCAAGACCCGTCTATTCGGTCGTTGTCTTTTGTTCCACCGAGTAGCAGCTAATCGAAAAATAGTCGGGGCTTGAGTATGCATAGGACAATAGATTCTAGCCTACAGGTAATTGAATTCACGAAATTTTCCAGTCCCTAGATATACCAATCCGGACGAACACAAATGTACAAGTATCCAAGTCTGGGCATTGAAGTCAGAACCTCTCGTGCCGTAAGCTAATGAGCTGTCAACTGCGTTACGTACGTCAGCGTTTTCGAACTTGGGACTTTCATAACTTTAGGTTGCACATTCAATATCACTTATGTAATCCGTTTTGTTTAAAAATGTATTCTTCGAGATTATTTACACGTTATCAAAGAGCGCCATAAAATAAAAATTTGCAAAAAAAAATTTGAAATAAACTGAAAGTCATCATATAGATTATAATTTGTACTATTTTCTATGAACTTTTTCACTGCATATTCTAGAATGATTCGATTGTAAAATTAAATGAGTAAATATTCTATATTATATGTGTGTGTGTGTGACCAGAAACAAGTACATAATCAGCACACTACGCGAATCGAGGAGCTGAATTTGAGACGAAAATGTCAGTGGAAAATATTGTACGATGTGCACAATGTTGCAACATAGCACTGCATGTAGTTAGTCCCCTCTTCTGCTCCAAATATATCATACTCATCTCACTGCCACTACTATGTCCATTATATTCTGTAAGCAGGTTCAAATCCAAACATGATTCTGAGATTACTTGACGTAACATACGTAAATTAATACATGAACGCGATGTAGCTGCTATGTTGCCACAATGTTAATGTCAAATATAGTCGTATAACATAATATTGCTACTTACATGTTTGTCTCCAGTTTAGTTCAAGACTCGTGTGGTTGTCTTATTGGGTGATTGTTTCTGGATGTATTGTATTTATCATTCCTCACGTACGTTTAAAAGAAACTTCTACCGCCTAAGTGATCCCAGCTGCTTATCGAGTTGTAACAACTACTTAAGTATTTACTAGGTTTGGAAGCAAACACGAGGTCGGCATGCACTACTGGGGCACTACCGGTATTTGTAGGAAACACAAGAAACCACAAATGTGTCGGAAGCTCGACTCCTACAACAAGACTGTGCAGCTTCTTAATTCCATTGGGCAAAACCTTCTTATCTACTGCTTACGTAAAAACCTCTAACTGGCTTACAAATATGTCGGCTTTCTTCTTTAAGGCTGTTCCAGTGCGCTGTCAGATCGACATGTCAGTAATTTCAATTTGATAGGTCAAAAGCGACTCGCATACCTTCCACGAACACGTGGAACACGTCACAGAACGCGTGAACTTGCTATATTAGCCACCGCGCTTCAGAATCTCTCACACTCGCCTCTAGGCGCTGTTGGAAGTAGGATCTATGTTGCTCTCCCTTCCAAGCGACAACAGCGCTCAGCGTATCGGAACAGCAGTGGTGATAAACTTTGGTACTATGTAGTCCCTATAGCCGAACTATCTATAGGGAGGAGGCGGGATGGTGTCGATGTCTGCTGTCTGTCCTCAGTTGTCACTTGGCGAGTGTGTGGGGAGGGTGGGCGTTGTCCTAGAAGGGAGGAGAGGAGGAAACTCGTCAGACCACTTTGCACCAAGTCTGGCCTGTGTGTAGAGAGCGATTTGGGAAGGGTTTGAAGCTTCCAGCAGGGCTAGGATGTGGGAGTGGGTATGCCGTAAGGG
>PNEQ01124514.1:43874-56206 GCA_003012365.1 Medauroidea extradentata | reverse complement strand
CGGCCGAGCGGCGGAGGGATACCTCAGGATTCAACTTGCCTAAAAAGCTGGTTTATTGACACTTATAACCTAAAAATTGTATGTAACATAGATACTGATAAATTTACAAAGCATTTTATTTCATACTACCAGCTAAATATTCATTAGTTTATTAATTGGGGATGTGCAGCGTCCTCAATCTGTCGCGGATCACCACCTTATTAGTGTTGTTGCACACGACACTACCACCCACGTTGATCGAGAAACGCCCTGCAGACTCCCCGCATTCCAGTACGTCCCTGTTCGTGCCTCCAAGCGAGTGAACTCTGACCTGCCTGCCAGATAAATCTATCTAAGCACTGGCTAGCTCCGAGCTTATTTGAAATTTTAAAAGCCAGCACTTCTCTGTACGTGCTTCCAAGCAAGAGAACTACGACTAGCCTGCCACATAAATCCTATTCCAGGAGAAGCAAGCTAATAAGCCACTTGAACTTTAAAAAAATTAAAACAAGGCAAAATATAATAAAAGTTTACTTCGAAAAGTTGCTTGAAATTAAATTAGCTTTCAAATGAGTCCAAACACGATATAAATCCAATAAAATTGACATGTAAAATTCTATGCTTTTCTCTTGCTCTAAAGTTAAATTTAAAATTAAAAAGAAAATTTTAATGTAAATTTCTCTACTCGCATCCCCAATTAATATGTTGGATCCCGCCGTATACATCCTTATACCTGGTTACTTTGGCCTACTTAATTTGTTATTAACAACAAAAAAAAAAAAAACATTAATTAAGAAAAAAAATTTTAATTACTGTATGATAAGAGGCCAAGTTAAGTGCTACGTGCCAGTGCACGTCACACCAGCATACCATAGTAGGCAGTTACATTGGCTTCTCACAGCGCGGGGGTGCGGGGACAGCGAGACAGGGGAAGAAGAGGAGATAAGAAATCTACACAGTGTTGACAGCCGTGTAGTAGCTGTTACGAAAATATTGACCCTCAGTGTACACCCGAAAATGGAAGGTGAAAGTGGTAACCTGCAGAGGCACGGGAAGGAGATGCATTGCAGAGAGCGGGAAATAATAAAAACTGTTATTCAATGTTGTGATGAAGAAAAGACAAGTAAATCCTTGAGCCTTTACAAAGCAATTAGCAAGAGCAGCAAAGTACACGGGTGTGAGTGAAACAGTAGTCAGGATTCGTCAAGTCAGCAAAGAATGACCACATTAGCCACTAACCACTCCAGGAAAAAACAGAAGATACTGGAGAAAGTCAACATATAGTATTTGATAAACTGTTCCTTAGTTTGTTGCAGAATTGAAGGATATTATCACCAAAGACATTCTGAGTCGATGATGGTGTATTAGATGAGTATTCAGAAATGCTTGAATGCAAAGGTGCAGAAAATGGGAGATCCCCAGAAAAAAAAAACCTGATCTGCGACATTGTCCGACACGATCCTACATGCGTAAATCCGGACGTCAAACACCAGGGATAGAACTCAGATCGCCTAGGAGTAAGGCAAGCGCTCGACCGCCGCAACTTCTTATGTATTTAAGAATCTTGGGGTTCTGTTTTAAGGATGAATGTATAATTTATTGTTTGATTAACGGTAACATATTACGCACCGACCGTTACTGAATAAAAAATAAAACCTAACAACAAATTTTCCTACATCTAGACTGACTGACGTAACATAGTTGGCAAGAAGGTTTTTTATGGTTTTAAATTCTTGTTTTGCATTCAGTGAATATATTCTTGGCCCCCTTTCTCCTTCTAAGGTCAGATTCATTAAAAATCCAGTACATACGTTTTGTCAGCTTTTTATTTTTTTGCAGTGTTGTAAATAATTAAAAACCCGGTTTCAAAAACTGACGTAAGGGTTCAATAAATTTGCAAGCATTAAAAATGTTTATATTTGGCCAAAAGTGTGCTATAAAACGCTATAGTAACAAACTTGTGAAAAACAGTAAGGTTTCAATTCTAAACGGATTTTGATTTTTGAAGTTCATTTTACAATGTTAAGTTTATAACCACGCCGTTAACGTGAAATAAAAAATATGATTAATTCTAATAGAGTTTGAAATAACATTTTGCTATTGTTAAAATTTTTTTTTTCAAATACATATATTGAGTTTATTATTTATTTTTCGAAAGAAAAAAACATTTTTCATTCGCAATTAATACACTGCAATTACAATTTTTTGTTTTTTCACCTCTGCATTATGAATGTATAGTCGACAAAATAAATCTACTGTAATTGAATTGTGTCAAGTAATTTAAAATATATGCTTTCATTATTACAAACGTTTATGAAACTTGCAATGTTCATATGTAAGTTGACTGTTTCAAAATTAGCAAACCATTTTTTAACCATTTGTTGGTATCTGATTGAGCTTAAATTTGGCATACTTCTGTAAGTTCGGTGACAATAACATATTATGGGTTACATTACACGTTTATCATTATATTATTAAAATTACGTGAACTAAAATGAGAAATTATGTTTTTCTCTAATTTAAATTGCAATTACTTGTATAAAGTAGTCAGACAAACCAATAAATACGTCAGTTCCATAGATTTAAGACTAAAAAGAGAAAAAATTAAAGTAAAAAAAGAAGTTTGTTTAAAAAAATGTGAACTAAAAAGTAAAATAATAAATTTAAGTTACATTTGTCATATATGTACCAGTATATAGTAGGTATATTGTAGGTTCAGAACAACCACTCTCTTGGTAACTCATCATTATAATATATGCGCATGTAGATAGCTAAGTTCTGCGGCTGTACATAAATAAATTTTTATTTATATATATATAGGCTTGAGGCGCTACAGTTTTTTTGTGTTTTGTGTAGTTTTGTGCCTTAGTTTGTAATTAAATAATGAAATTAGTAATGTGTATAATGGATCTCAATCTTAAACATATGTATGTATAATATTTAGAAAATAAACTATATTTTATGCTTCTCTAACTATGTACGCCTACATTATGACGAATTACAAGACAGGATTTATTCTGAACCTTGAATATACGTACCTGTATTTTTTTAAAGTTTTTTTAGTGCGTGTGTGCATGTGTGCATGTGTGTGTGTGTGTGTGTGTGTGTGTGTGTGTGTGTGTGTGTGTGTGTGTGTGTGTGTGTGTGTATATATATATATATATATATATATATATATATATATATATATATATATATATATATATATATATATAATTTTTTATTTTTTTTAACTTATAATTTTATGTGTGGTATTGTGTGCTGTAGGCCTTTTCCATAGCCGAGTATTATTACCATCACACACATTGTACATCTTTTTACAGTGCCCTTCGATGTAGAATTAGTGATATTGTCAATTAGCCTGATTATTATTATTCTGTAGTAGGATAAATATTGCTTATTTTCAGGTTTGCCTTAACACATCGTCATTTCCATTAATTTTGGTTGACTGAATATTTTTTTTTTTTTTTTTTTTTACCTTGTGTATATTTACGGACGGAAGTAAATCGTAGCAGCTTTATATATTTTCGCATATGCTGAATTGAATGATATATACGTACATATTCCCGAGCACACCTGCTGCAACTCACAAATATGTGTATGTAGTTTATGACGGATCGTGCCGAATGTTTTCCGCCCTGCTAGTATCAACCTGGCAGGTGGCCCCGGACAGCAGGATATTAGTTTCTCTTCGCGTTCCCATCATCATAACAGCACTAAGGAGCTGCTCGGAGGCCAACTTAACTGCCTACTATAATACACACTACAAGTTCCTGCAGCAGAAATTCTGCCAGATAATCATGAGCTAGTGTTCTGTGATAAGACTAGGCTGGAGAAGATCAACATCTGGTACATAGTTCAGTAGCATAGTCAGAGCCAGTGCTGTAATATTAAATACAATATTTGTAAGATTGAAAGTTACATCTCACAGAATGTAAGACATATTGCACTGGTGACAGTTCCTGGAAAGAATGGTAAACATGCCAGCTCTGCCAAGACCAGGTTCAAGGATCACTTTCTTGAAGGGAAGTTCTCACTGCGCATTAAGAAACAATATCACCTTGTTGAACATTACACTGTCTCTTCCACTTACTTTCTCACTCTACTGCCGGCTATGTGTATAGACGAACACACATGCACATGGCTATCCTAGCGACCTTTGACCAGTTCAGAAAAAACTACTTGTGTGCACGGCGTCAACTGATGTGAAATCATAGGATAGTTACAAAATTTTACATGTAAAATTACCATTTATTGTTTTCTACAGTCAGTTGTTAATTTTATTTAATGAAATAGCTTAAATCTAAAAGTGCAATATTACACCACATTAATGTAGTTGATATTCAGTATGTAAAAATTACTATGCTATAGTTATACAGTTACACGGACATATTAAGAAGCACAGACTAAGCAAAATGAGAAATGTACCAGCAAAGGAAGGAAGGAGCAGAGGAAGTAAAATAAATGTATATTGTTAAAATCGTGTTTCATTTAAATTCTCTACATATGACCAGAGCCCAAAGTCAACTTTGCTAGCTAAGGGGGCTGGTGCTTCAGAGAAAATATGTGATGGTGTAAAACCATTATGTCGAATGGGAAGAAATTTCTGCCCATAAGCCTAAATATAAGGAAAAGGTGTGACTGGCCATAATACTTCCTTGTACATAGAGGTGAGGTCACACTTGAAGAGATTCTTTGCATGTGAAGCAGCAGAGAGCAAAAAAGTCCCTCAAGAACAGAAGCCAGGAATATGAAAGAGGCAAAGGCAAAGTGTTACTGGAGATGTGCCATCACAGAGCCAGGGGAAATTATTGCGGATTCTTGTGCAGGTAATTCAACACACAGCCACACAAACTGGAGAACTTACAGCTAAGCCTAGGCTGGCCAGGGCCGATTCATCTGTCATTTTCAAACTGTATATTACAAGGGTTGTGTTTATGTGTTTACAGGATACATGCAGGCAAAGTAATGAATAATCAGTACCAAGGTGGCAACCTTACAACAAGTAGATTTTCTGTGCTTGCCGGGTAGTTTAATTATAAATGTAATAAATAATCATGATTTTTGTTTTCATGAGATTTGCACGCAAGGCCTAGTTCGAGGACATGTCAATTTGAGCTGTTAATTACGATTTTACTTTTAGCAATAACCGTTATGTGATGTTAGCGCTGCCCACATGTGTGACGTGTGGCGAGCGAGAGCAATGCTCGCCCCCACTTGTTCTTCAGTGTTCAGCACGGCTGTTTGTGTTAGCACGCCAGGGAGATTCACTGTTTGCTTAACCGATCGTTGTAACTCTGCCTGTAAATCTTCTACGCTGGAATCTTTAATTTGTACATTGCTCCCTCGCACATACAGTTTCTCGTGGCTTAATTTCCTTTGCCAGAAACTAGCTTAAATTTAACATGTCACACCCTGCAAAGGCATTTGGGCCGTAGTGCCATGTGATCCATGACTACCTGAAGGTGTTCTTCCAGATAACGAGTGTTAATTTCTGTTTAAATTCTCTCTACACAGAGAAGCCTTCTTTTTGTCTAATATATTTTTGTTCTGCATAACGAGCAAACCTGAGAGTACTGAAGGTGGTATTAGCAGTATGGCACTTGGACTGTATGCCTGTATTGTACCAGATTGCAGAGTCAAGTAAAGATCTAAAAATAATTGTCTCTTTCTTTTCACGAATACCTGGGGAGTGAAGACAGTAAGTATTCAAAATCCTCGTACAGCAGACCAGTGAGCTCTATACGCCCTATGATCTTTACTCATGACTCAGCCTGGCGAATAGCTGAGTGGTATCCATTACATTCAAATTACGTTTAGACTATTAACTTCAAGGTCAGCATGGTGTCGACTGTGAGGATATCTCTTATTTCGGCCACTTCCTTTGTTTTGTAACAGTTGCCTCTCCATTCCAAAACCAGTTGTCTCTGGTAGTGTTCAAGGTAACTAGAGTTGTGCAAATGTGACTTTCTGTTTAACGAAATAAAAATTAAAAATATGTTTCTCAAATTTACAAAACTGAAACCAGAATAACGAATAAATTTGAGGAACCTCAATTTGAATGAAAGCTAAACAAACATTCCAAAATGTTGACGAGTTCCTAATTATGTATTCTTAGACTTAAAGTGACACCTTATCAACTTCTACCATGGAAAATTTACATTCATATTTGTGGTGTCATAATGCAGACATGGCAAATAACTTCAAATATTGGGACTGTCACAAATTATTAAAGTGGTAATTCAGTTTAAAGAACTCGATGAGTCACGATACTTCAAATTTTTGTTTTGTTTGACTTTTGTGAAACAATTTTCTAACAGAAGTGAAAATCAAGAATTTTATGTTTTGTTTTCATTTTAGTACAAGGAATATTTGCACAACCCTAAACATAATTGTTATGTACCTACTGTTGTTGTTTATTGTCTTTTGTTAGCATTTAGTTATCGGGTGTACTGTCAGCACCAGTGTGGTTACAAAACAGACGAGTGTTGTTATATGCACAATGGCAGTATTGCAAGTATATAATTAGAGAAGTCATATTAAAATCAAGTTTCAGTGTGTGTGGTAAATCAATCATATATTACAACCTGAACATTCAACACTGGCAGCAAGGATGGGATACAGGCATTAGCATAACGGCGACTCGGGAAACGGCACGATCATGACAAACCTAGGTCATATTGAAGAATTTGATGTAACACACCTGCCGTGTAAGGATGCATATGCTGAGTGTTTAGCATTTTACTTCCAAGCAAACGACGTCACATCGGCCAAGAAGAAACATGCTGTGTTTTGTAGTGTTTACAGCACCAAAACGTATTCTGTTGTGCACTCACTTGTGCCACCTGCGAATCCGGCTTCCGAAACATTCAAAGAAATTGTGGCATTGCTAAAAACCCAGTTAGCACCAAAGCCCTCAAAAATCTTGTAAGATATTTAGTTAATACATACAGTCAAGGTAATTCTAAGGCTGTCAGGTTGGCAGCCATATCAGTGATGCAAGGGCAACAACAGCAATGTATTCTGTATTATTTAGGCAGTAAGAAAATATAAGCTTTAAGGTGTAATAAATACATTACAAATCTTCTAAAGATTTGAATTTCACCAGGGAAATCAGGTGGGTGATGGCATTGCAGAGTTTGTAGCCGAACTGAGATGCTTAGCTGAACACTGCAACTTCAGGGTTAGCCTAGACCTAACATTATGAGATAGGTTTGTGTGCAGGCTGAGTGATGAAGTTGTGCAGTGCAGGTTAGTGTCGGAAATAACGCTGATGTTTTCACAAGCTCAAGAAAAGGCCCTTGCTGCAGAAGCTGCATATCACAACACCAAGGAGATAAGAGGAGTATCAACTGTAAATGCAGATAAGGTAAGCCAGTTACAAGGACCCTCCAGCCAGGACCCGGGGCCGTCGCATTCTCGGGCAACACATGAAGACATAGCAAGCACTCGGTGTTCAGACTGCAGGGGTCAGCACAAACAAAAACACTGAGTCTTATTTTTGTAAGAAAACTGGGCACATTGAACGAGTCTGTAGGGCGAAAGCTGCACAAGGCAAGTCCAAGGTCAAGGTAAATACTGTTGTGCAAGAAGCACAGGGTAATCAGACTGACAAAAGTGTGTTGAACCATATGTTTATCACTTGTAAAGGGTACAGCTCCTGGAGCAACTGAGTTATGTATCACTGTAGAAATAAATTACACATGCCGTCAAAAAAGGTAGTGGACACAGAGGCAGGGCTACCAATTATAGAGGAATCGACATTCCAGAAAATTTTTCCTCATCAGCCTACCAAACTGACTAGACCATTGTGTGTGGTGCAAGACTACAGCAGAAATATAATTGATGCTTTTGGTTCATGTAATGTCAGAATGCAGTATGGCACACAGCACTATGCCTTTCCCTTAGTTATTAGTAAAGTTCAGGGGTGATCACTATTAGGCAGGAACTAGTTAACTGTATTAGCGATAGAGGTAAAGTTGGTCTTAGCCATAAGTGAAGTATACACAGATGTCATAAAGGATTTTCCAGATGTGTTTAACGAAGTACTTGGAAGGTACCCTGGCCCACCTGCCCATTTCCAGTAGAACCCAGCAATCAAGCAACTGAGACTGAAACCTCGACCAGGGGAAAGGGAAATATGTAGAATGTTTAGTTACACAAGGGGTGTATGCACCAGTTCGGCATGTAGAATGGGCAACACCAATTGTCGTCGTACTCAAGCAAAGTGGAGAGGCGAGGATTTGTGGTGATTACAAAGGCACCCTCATTAAGGCATTGAAACACAACCTTTACCCTGTTCCACCTGTGAGCCAACTGCTAATCAAGTTGAATGGCAGCACTATCTTCCCCTTGATCTGGCTCAAGCTTTTCAACAACTCATTGTGGACGATGAAGCTGCAAGGGCCCAGACTATAGTCACCCACAAAGGAGCATTTCAGGTGAATAGGTTAAAATTTGATGTATGTGTTGCACCAGGAATTTTTCAACAGTTTATGGAAGAATTGTTAGCTGAATTGGATGGTGTTGTCCCATGTTTTGATGATGTGTTGGTGAGCGGGACATTAACTGAGGAACTACTAAACAATGTTCAGCAAGTTTTGCAGTGCTTCCGGCATGCTGGCATCCACGTGAGGCAAGAGAAATGCAAGTTATGAGTTACAGAGGTGATGTTATTGGGTTATGTAGTGAACAAGAATGGTATCCGACAGACACCAGACAAAGTCAGCGCTATTCATGATGCATCAACATCCACTAACAAGGACGAATTACAGGCATACCTGGGCTTCCTTAATTTCAATCACTCATTTTTGAGAGACAAGGCAATTGTGGCAGAGCCGCTGCACAATCTTTTGCGAAGATATATAAAGTGGCAGTGGATGGAGCAGCATGACACAGCTTTTAAAGCCACCAAACGTCTTCTGTCATCATCAGACGTACTGCTAGCGCACTACGACCCAGACTTACCTCCTGATCCTGACTTGTGATGCATCTCAATTTGGTATTGGAGCTGTGTTAAGTCAGATAAATAGAAAGGTTGAAAAAGCCTCCATCTCGTTCTACTCGCGAACTGTGACCTCCACATAATGCAACTATGCACAAGTGGACAAAGAAGTACTTTATCATTGCTGGAATGAAAAAATTCCACAATTTTCTCTAAGGCAGACAGTTCTAATACGCACAGACCATTAGCCCCTTCTATGTTTGTTCACTACAGACACGAACACTCCTAACCTCATGTCTGCACGGATGCTATGGTGGAGCTAAATGCTTAGTGATAATTTTGTGCTGAGATACTAGCCAGGTCGCATTATTGCAAATGGGGATGGACTCAATCACCTTCTAAGGGCCACACCTAATGTAAAGGTTCCTGCTCCGATGGAAGTCCTTTCACTTGAAGCATTAGCTAACCTATCATTGACAGTCCGGCAGATCGAGGAATTGACGAAATCAGCTCCAGTATTGTCACGAGTTTGCGCGTGCATGTGGAGAGGATGGCCGAATGAACCACAGGGTGAGAAATACATACAGTTTCTGTGAGGACACCACAAGCCGACTGTTCACTGGGGTTGTCAATATTGTGGGGTACTCGAGCGGTGGTCCCAGCTGAAGGCTGAGACTACATTTTGAGGACCTTGCATGCGGGCCACCAGGGGATAGTCAGCACAAAAGTGCTGGCTCGCAGTTATGTCAGGTGGCCTGGTATTGACGCTGATGTCGAAGAAGTTGTGCAACAGTGCAAGACCTGTCAAGCCTCTAGCCATGCCCATGTGAAGGCGCCAACACACCCATGGGAAACGACATAACAGCCATGGTCGCGCCTTCACGTAGATTTTGCAGGCCCTGTCCAAGGCCAAGTATTCATTGCGGTGGTTGACTCATTCAAAATAGCTTGAGGTTATAACAGTGACATTAACAGATTTAAGGAGTATTATCAAGGCATTGCATGCCTTATTTGCCACTCATGGTCTTCCTGATGTAATTGTCAGTGACAATGACACTGCATTTACTTCAGTAGATTTTAATACTTTTGTCTCAGTCGATCAACTGTATATTCGACTAGCCACAGTAGTTTCATACCATCCGTCTTCTAATGAGCAGGCAGAGAGAATGGTACAATCTGCACAGAAAGAGCTCAAACGAATGGACGGAAGTGATTTAACCCAGAAGATAGCCAGGTTGCTTCTTACTCAGCATCTGACTCCTAGTAATGACAACAGGGTGCAGTCCTGCAAAGTTGCTAATGGGACGGCGCCTGAGGACATATTTGGACAAAGTCCATCCAGATTTTACCCAGATGTCGGATAAACAGGAGAGCCAGAGCATGCAGGCAACATCTCGACAGTTTAGGCCTCAGTATCTGGTATATGCCAAAAACGTGGGAAGAGGACCAATGTGGTTGACAACAATTGTCATGGAAGTAACTGGACCACTATCCTATATAGTGGTGACGAATGACGAGGCTAGATTGTGAAGACATGTTGACCAGCTTCGTTGGAGGGATCCATAAAGCCCCAAAGTCTTTGATGCCCCTCGCCATCCACCAGGTAATGACATAGTCGCTGTAGCAACCAGTGGTTGTCCAGAACCAATAGTATGTGAGCAGAATCCACCAGGAGTTCCAAGTTAGCCGGCAGACAGAAGCACACCAGAGCAGCAATCAGGGTTTGATGAAGAGACAGGGTTCAAGGGTTCAACTTATCACCAAAGTTGCAAGGACAAGAATACCCCATAAAAGGAAAATGGCAGGCCGCTGAGGCCAGCATGGATCAAGGACTATGTGATGTAAGGGGGGAGATGTGTTATGTATTGTTGTTGTGTATTGTCTTTTGTTAGCATTTAGTTGTGAGGTGCACTGTTGGCACCAGTGTGGTTACAAAACAGACGAGTGTTGTTATATGCATAATGGCAGTATTGCAAGTATGTAATAAAAGAAGTCACATTAAAACCAAGTTTCAATATGTGTGGTAAATCAATAAGTTATTACAACCTGAACATTCAACAGTAACCACCGAAGGTACGGGGGGAAAAAACGAGTGTATCATTCGTACATCACGAAATAAAGCACGACAAATAAAATCAAATGTTAGTACTGCACCGAAAGCGCCAAGTTAATTTTAGTGTAATCAGTGGTGCTGTATTAAAATGAAAACCGCCAAAACTTTGTCCTTATCCATGATTACAGAGGTTTAAAATTTTTCATTTATGTGTGGAAAAAAAAATTGTGCTAAGTCTATTTTAGTGTAATCAGTGATGTCGTATTAAAAACAAAACAGCTAACATCGTTAAGACGACCGCCTGGTGAAGGATATGTTTGTACGTGTGAAATGGAAATCGATAAGGCGCTACGAACGACGCTGTCCAGCACATGTATTGTGATATGGCCTCTACGCCCAAAGTTGTAAATGTGCGCGAAGTGTTCGCGCCGTAACAATTTTACTGTGCGACTTTAAGCGGTGACCCTGTAATTTTATTGAACGAGTCACTGTAGCAAAGTCCAATGTACTTGTAAACCTCAATTTTGAACACATCCATTACATGTAACTTTAGAAACAACCATGTGAAAAAGCTGATTTTAGCAAAGTTTGAGGGCTATACAATATTATCAGTGTGCGTGGTGTCTTAAGTAATAGCCAAAAGTAGTCTGAAGCATGTTTTCTTTTCGTAGATAAGCATTGCAGTCATATGTTTACTGGTCTCTGAGAAAAAAACATAACACTGTACACGCTGTATGCAAATCGAGCGCCATCAAGGCAGCCGCCTTATACCGCCTAACTAATCTGTATTATGTTTGCCTACGAAAAGAACACACACTCAAAACTATGCTTCTATGTTTTCAAACATTCAGCATGCTTGTTAAAAACATGATTTCCGGGCCTCTCAAAATTACTAAAAATGGGTTTTCTAGACTGCTGTAACTTTAAAAATATTACCTGAATTCGTAAAGTGCAAAGCGAAAAGCATGTGTAGGTCTTTACTTCATACTATTCAAAAATAAAATTTGGTGGTTACCGTTTAGAGTCCTGTAGGAAAAACACAACAAGGAAAACCTTGCACGCCAGTTTAGCGCGCTGCTAATAGAGGCGATATGCTTCTCGTCAAGTGTGGGCCACTGGCTCTTATCGCTACACTGTTCTCACGTGTCAAAGGTGGAAATTCGACACCGGCGAAGACTCCACTTAATTATTTATTCTTAATAATTTATTCTTTTCTGTAATTTATATCCACGTCATACAGGAAAAAATATTTACAGACAATTGCAAAATATTCACGCCTATGTAGTCGTAGTTGTGCTTGTTCCCAGTGGCGTAGCCAAGGGGGGGGGGGGACAGGGGTTGTAACCCCCCCCCCCC